>QJNY01000503.1:0-58721 GCA_004155945.1 Monosporascus sp. mg162 | reverse complement strand
AAAAAAAAAAAAAAAAAAAAAAAAAAAAAAAAAAAAAACTAGTTCTTAATTCGGGTAATAAGCATTACTTATTAAAGATTACTTAAGTAATAATAGGGATAACAAAATAATAATAAAATATTATAACTGTTAACTTAAGGTCCTTTACGTATTACGAATAACCCTATGTAGGATACGTATAACGGTATAAAGGTGTAAAAGTCTAGATTTCGTATATTATCGAAAACTACGTAAGGATATGTAGGTATATATGTACGAAAAGCAGGCAGGTGTGCCCGGACCATTGTAACCCCTAACAGTACCGCTATATACGCGAAATAGCAACGATGGAAGAGATCGACGAATTGGCAGCCACCAGGAGCTGGCCAGAAGGCAAATACTGCTCTGCATATGAATTTTAGTGCTATTACAAATGGTATAATTACTAAACATAGGAAGAATTAATTCAAAGAATAATGGAAAAGTATTGTCAGAAAATAATTACCGATCTACGGATCCAGTTAGCCTTTACGGAGGATCCAGAAAAGCGATTAGCTATACAGGAGGAAATTCGTGTTTTTTTTCGAGCTGGAAAACCCTAAAGCCAGAATATATTACCAAAGAATCGTACTAGAACTAAGTGGAATATTTAACAGCAACGCTACGCCGACAAGAGCAATAGTTGAAATGAATCCAAGACGAAAACAAAAAACTTAGAAAAAGAATTTAGCAATTTGAAAATAGCCTAAAAAACCTAAGCTACTTGTAATGGGGCCCTAGCTTAGCAGAAATAAAAGTGGATAGCAACATTTTAGAAAAGCTTTGAATACGATAAGAAAAGTACGAAAAAAACCTATAACGGTATAAGTACGAAACAAAGATAAGCGATATACCGTATTTGTAAACTACGGCGCAACAAAAAGTAATTACATCGCTTTAAAAGTAATTAACGAGCTAAAATTACTATAAAAGGATAAGAAACACCCTTACGAGGTCAAAAACGCCGGAGAACAAATATTTAACTACGACGATAGATAAATCCGATATAAAATTAATTACCTTAAAACATATATCGAAAGAAAAAAATAAACGATTAATTTCGACGTTATCGCGATAAAAAACCTCGATTTAATCCTAGGTTTATTAGAATTAAAACAGTATAACCCGGTTATTAACTGGAAGATTAGCGAAATAAATTACGATTTATTTTTTAACGATAAGCCAAACGACGAAAGATTTTAACATTCGATCGATAAGATAAACGAATATAAGCATAAGGAAACGACAGAAACTTTATTACCAAAAGTAATACGGCATAATCGAAAAATACGACGTATTATTACTAACCTTAAAGCAAAATTTAAGCAAATAAATAACGATTTAAAACGACTGCCCGAAAAGTTACTAAAATAAATAATTAAAATAGTTTTATAATACCATAAGTACGATAAGTTATTCGGTAAAGAACTTGATACCAAATTGCCAAGACATAACAAATGAAATTACGAAATAATCCTTAAAAATAACAAAAGTACCGCCTTTTATCCGATATACAACCTAAACCATATAGAACTATATATATTCCGAGATTATCTCGAAGACAAATTTCGAAAAAAAATGAATTTAACGTTCCAAATTAGCAATTAGATACTTTATATTTTTTGTACCGAAGAAAGGGGGAAAGTTTCGATTAATAATGGATTATCGACAACTTAACGCTATTACCGTTAAAAACAAAACGCCGTTATTATTAATTACCGCAATAAAACATTGCTTATACGGAATAAAATATTTTACAGCTATCGATTTTCGAAATAGTTATAATATAATTCGGATTAAAAAAAATACGAATAAAAAACAGGTTTTAGGACGAAATATAGCTTGTATAAATAATTAATTACCTTTATAGGATTAATTAACGCACCAGCGATCGTCCAACGAATAATAAACCATATGCTAAGAAAATACTGACATATTTTTATTATTTGTTACCTCGACGACATTTTTATTTTTTTGGAAACGGAAGAGAAATATAAAGAACATATTTATTAGGTTTTATAAGCGCTGTAAAACGCTAGACTTTTGGTTAATACCGAAAAAAGCCATTTTTACTAACAAAAAGTCGAAGTTTTAAGATATATTATTAAGCTAGAACAAGTTCGCATAAACTTTAAGAAGTTATTAGCAGTTAAAAACTGGGTATAACCCATTAATATCAAAAGAATATAAGTATTTTTTAGATTCGCCAATTATTATCGACGATTTATATGCAATTTTAGCAATATAGCCATGCTCTTAACGGAATTTATCAAAAAGGACAAACTATTTAAATAAACTCCAAAAAAGGAAATAGCTTTTTAGCAAATTAAAAACGCCTTTATTAGTAAACCAATACTAATTATGTACGACTTAAAGCAATTAATTAAGCTAAAAGCCGATACTTCGGATTACGCTTTAAAAATTGTAATTAAATATCGAAACGATTAAGAAAAATTTTACCTAATTACATTTTATTCCTACAAGTTCCATAAAGCAAATTGAATCATTTTATTTATAACAAAAGGTTCCTAGTTATTATTAACGTTTTTAAAGAATTTAAACATTACCTTAAAGGTAATATGTACCAAATTAAGGTATATACGGATTAAAAGAACATTATATACTTTTTTATAATACGAAAACTTGTCGGAAAATAGTTACGTTACGTAAAAAAGCTTTTTAAATTTAATTACGTTATTATTTATCGAAAAGAATTAGAAAATGGCAAAGCAGACGCATTCAGCAAACGACTTAACCTGCAAAAACCTAAGATTAAAATATAGCAAACAATTTTCGATATTATACCCGAAAAATACTTAAAACAATAACGCATTATTGCGATATAATCTATATCAGGTAATATATATTAACGTATTTAATAATATAATGCCAATTAACCAACAAAGTATTAAACAGACAAAATACAGATGGCCGAAAACTTATAAAAGGACGTAATACAAAATAGATGTAAAAGGCCTTACCTGTGCGGTCTGCAGTTGGTTGCCGATTGGAGTTTATTTTCTAGCTAAGGAGGGAAAAAAAGAGAAAAAGTAAAAATACAGTTATGCGCGCGAATTTGAGGAACGGCGCTAACGCTGCTTGGCATCGGCGTTCAGCCGATGCCCTTAACGGGGCTCCACACAGCCCCATAACATCACCCCCCCATTTATCTTAATTGGATTTAACTTCGCCCATAATCAGTAACTACGTTAATCCCCGCTTTTAATTAGTTAAAAACCCGGTTTCCGAATCAGGACTAGCTCCAGTTACTGATTGTGGGCTTTCGTCGACCCACCTATAAAAGGAACCTTTATCCTACCTACCTGCAACCTTCTTCCAATAATAACAACCCAAATCGGTAAATCATTTCTCGCCGCCCCCCCTTTTCTCCCCTAAATTGCGCTTTTCCTACGCTATTAACTAGCCGCTCGTAAGCTAATTAGGTACGCCGTAACGCTCCCAAAATGCCTAATAAAAAAAAAGCTATTAAAAGTTCCGGCCTTTTTAGCAGCCTTACGGCGGACGGTATTTCCACGCTACGTACCCGCGTCGCCTTAGCCAAATATCCTTTCCGTACCCAAAAAGTACTTTGCTTTATTTATATCTTTCGTCTCGCCGAAAATCCAAATACCTTTTATATAAACTAACAAAATAATGACGTTACTTTTAAATAATTTCCCTTTTACTTTTTTCCCGTTTATATCTTTAAGCAGGAAAGCGATTAAATATATAGCTTATGCCGGTTATAACTATAATTATCTTAAAATAAATTCCTTATTATCTTTTTTTTATTTTTTTACTAATACGTTTTTTTAACGTTATTTCCGCGTAATTTTTTAACGTTCCCGAATTCCGTAAAACGGTTTATACTTTTTATAAAGCTACTCGTAAATATAATTATCGAAATTAAAGTAAATACGATTTTCGTAAATTATTTCCGAATTATTTTCGTATTAATAATATTACCTTTTAACTTTTATTCGTACTTAAAAAAAGGTAAATATTAAGGCTTTATATTTTCGAACTAAATTTTTATATATTACGCATAAAAAAGTACGTATACGTTACTGGTTTACTATTCGTACGTTACTTACATATTACTTAGGCTTCCGGTTCCGATATCCCGGCTATTTCCCGTAATAAAAGCCATATCGAACATAAAAACGATAAATTTCGATACGTAAACGGTTTTTATACAAAATTCCCGCGTTACTTGCTAATTACTTTTTAAGCCGAATTAATCGACGTTAGTAACCGTATCGCCTTTACTTTCAAAAACCTTATAACCGTCGCTTAATCGATCGACGAAAAAATCTCCGCTTTACCGGGTATTAAAAAAGGTAACGCCGATAATAATAATAAAAAATAACTAAACGCGTACGTATTTCCCGCGCTTCTTATACGTAGTTTCGAAATTATAAACCTTTAAATAAATTATTAAATTTATAAGTTTTTAAGGAATTAAACGTAACCAATATACCATTTATATCTTAACTATTATTTTCCTTTTTCGCACGTTGCTTATAAATTACGGATACGTTACTTATAAATTAAAATAACTTTATTCCGAAACGGCTTTTCCGAAATTCCTACGTTTTTTATAAATCGCTTTTACGCGATTTTCGAACTACTTTCCGGCCGGCCCGTTTTTTAATAAAACGTTATACCTAAAGTCCATTATTAATAATTATAAAGTTATATTTCTTTTCGAATTTTTATAAAACCGTTATATCCGCAAACTTTACGACCGGCTTTTACGTAAATTCCGCGTACCTTTTTTATTTTATTAAAACCTTTCGTTTAACGCTTTTCCTTATTTTTTTAATCCGGGCTTGAAAAATATTTTTTATTTTATATTCGGGCTTTTCGTTTTTTTCCGGAAATATTAAAGAAAATTACGTATTTGCGTTAACTTATAACGGCAAAAAATTATAATTCGCACGTTTTAACAAATTTACGTAAAAACGGTTATAAATCCTTTCCGGCATATTTAATTCGACCATATAAAAATTAATTACCTTAATTACTTAATATTTAATTTAAAGCTATTTTAATTTCTTCGACGGCCAAAAAATAACGATATTTTTAAAAAAATAACCATACGTTATCGCCAATTTCGTATCGTTCGGCAGAAGCGCGATATTTATTCGTAACTTTTTCTTAAGCTTATTAAGTAATTACTATAACAACTTAAGCAAATTCCATCCTTTTCCGTAATTTTTTAACCAAATTTTCCGTTTTAATACGCAAATCCTTTTTAAATGCCGAATTGCTTTTTACTTAAGGAACTGGATTTATATAATACCCGTAAAAAAAAAAAAAGGCTTAAACTTATTAAAATCGTATTTCGGTTATTAATTGCAAATATTACTTTTAAAAAGAATTTACTTTATTTTTATTAAAAGTACGTTACGAACGTTCGCAAATAAATTAATATTTCTTAATTAACTTTTTCCGTAAAACCATCGGTTTCGGAATAATACGCCGTAAAAAAACGTTACTTTATCCTTATTAATTCGCAAAACTTATTCCAAAACTTCCCTATTTAATTTATTTTTTTATCGCTTATAATAACTTTAAAAAAAACATAAAGTCTTTAATATATTTTTACAAACACGTTTACGTAAACTTTTATATTTATTATACGTATTATTTTTAAAACGATTAATTTAAATAATCGGTTCGTTATAATTATTAAAAAGTTCGGATCGTATTCGAAAGCAGCTAATAAGTCGGTTATAAAATCGATCGACAGTTTACTATAAAATCCCTCGGGAACCGGCAACGGTTTTAATAACTTTTTTTTCTTATTTTTTTATACGTTTTTATAATTACATACGTCGTAATTCCTATAAAATTACCTAACCGTACGATATATACCCGGCTAAAAAAGCTTTTCGCGAATACCGTTATCGTAATTTTTCTACCTAAATGTTTTACTATATAAAAGTCGTACATATTTTAAATTAAGGCCGTTTTAAACGGTTCTTAATCTAAAATCCATAAACAGTTACGGAATTAAAAAAAACCTTTAATATTTAACAAGTATTTAATAATAAATATTATTAGCTTTAAATCGGCAAGAAAGTTACGCTTCCCTTCGGCAATAGCTCAAATAACGCAAACGTAACTTTTATCGTACTTTAACGCTACATCTTAAACTTTTTAAAAATTTTCGTAATACTAAAAAATTTACGTTTCCCGAAAAAATTCCCCCTTTTTCGTACTTATTCTATTAACCGCCAGCAGCTCGTTTACGCTGCTTTCGCTTTTTATAAGTATTAAAAAAAACCATTTCTCCTTTAATAACTAAAATTTACAATTAACCTTTCTGCTATCGGCGTTTTCTAAAAGCATATTTTATTCCTTACGCGAAAACGCGTCGGCCTTAATATTTAAACAACCCGTACGGAATTCCAAATAAAAGTTAAACCGTAAACGTTTTTCGGATTACCTTATTTAACGTTCGTTTAATTTTTTTATCGTTATAAAATACTTTAAATTTTTATAATCGATAATTACCTTAAACGAAGCTGCTACATTACGTAATTCCATATCCTAAACTTTCAAATAGCTAATTATTACTAATAATTCTTTATTATATATTTCGTAATTAAATTCAGCAACAATTAACTTCCTCGAATAATAAACGACTAAATATAACATTTCTTATTTATTAACCTAAAACAAACACTTTCCGCATACGTATCCTAAACAATCCGCTTTTACCATTATAAACTTTTCGGGGTTTTATTACGTAAAAATTAATTCCGATATAAAAACGCTTTTAAACTATTCAAACACCTTTTCTTTTTTTCGCTTCCAACGAAACGGAATCCCTTTCCGAATTAAGGCGATTAAAAAGGCCGCCAGTTCCGCATAACAAGCTATAAACTTGCGATAAAAGTTCGCGAATTTTAAAGAACTTTTTTCTCCTTTAAATATTTTAAAAACCTTTTATTCTTTAATCGCGCGCAACTTTTCGGAATCCATCCGTATTTTTCGTTCCGCCTTTATAATAAATCCTAAATATTTCGTTAATTTAACAGCAAATTCGTACTTAGATATATCGAAACTAAAACCCGCTTTTCTTAAACGGTTTAAAACTTTTTCTACTTTTTACATATAGTTTTCCTTAAACCTTAAAAAATAAATAAGGATATTATCCATATATGCGGAACAAAAAACGTCCAGGAATTCCCTTAACACCCCGTTTACGTAACGCTAAAAGGTCGCAAAAGCACCGCATAATCCGAACGGTATTACTAACTATTCGAATAACTTAAAACATATTCGGAAAACGGTTTTCCATTTATCTCCCTTTTTAATCCTAATTTTATAAAACGTTATTCGGATATTTACCTTAGTAAACCATTTCGCGTAAAATAACATCCTTAAAATTTTTAAAACTAATGGTAAAAAGTAACGATCCCTTTCCGTTATCCCGTTTAACGACCGATAATTGCAATAAAAACGCAATCCTTTTTCCGGTTTTCTTACGAATAAAACCGGGGCCCCGGCTAATAAACTACTTACGCAAATATACCCTTTATTAAAAAGTTCCGTTAAAGTTTTTCTTAACGCTAGCAGTTCGTTACGTAATATGCCATATAAAGGTTCCCATAATACCGGCATCTTTTGTTCCGCTTCGTTACGGCGTAGTTATATCTTATAATTAATTTCCGGACGGTAAAAAAACAAAACGTTTCCTAGTTCCTTATCGAAAAGCTTCCGAAATACTTTTAACCTAAATAAAAACTTCTTATCCATTAACATTTTTTTTTTAAATGCTAATACCTTATTAATATTAACCAACGTAACCGAAAACAGCTAAATTTCCTATTAAATCCCCTTAATCCTTTTTATCTTTCGAAGTTCCGTTCCGAAAGCAGCTACCGATATTCTTCGGGCCTTACAAACAGCTCGTACGCGGCTCCCCTTTTTTCCGTATCCTTTTTCGTAAACTTTTATATATCTTACTACGCCTACCGTTAATAAGTACTTTTATGCCAAATATATAACGTTATAACGTTCTATCCAAGGTTTCCCCAAAATAAAAAGGTAATTTAAGCTATTTATAATATAAGCAAAAATCCTAACCTTAAACCCGTCGATATCCGTTTTTATATATATTATCTCTTTAATTTCGCCCTGCTGGCGCCGGTTTATCTTTCGAACTTCTTTTAATACGCGTAATTTTATTAAAATACGCGGTAACTTTAAACGTTTTACGAACGTTTCGCTTATAGCTGCAAAACATTTATATCTTTAATTAATAAATATTTTTACGAACTTTTTTTGATTAATACAAACGTCGATAATAAATAAAGTACCGTCCATATTCTGCTTTGCGATTTTTATCTTAACCTAAATCGCTTTTCGTTCCCGAACGTAATAATACTTAAAAATTACTCTTTTTCCTTTTCGCCTTTTAACTTTAATTCGTCCTGTTCGAAAATCTCGATAAAGCTAATCCCGCTTTACGGCCTTTTTGCTAATAACAACGGGCAGCGGTTCGTCTTATAATTAAAGCGCTTACAATAAAAATAAAGACTCTTCGCTTTACGAACATTACGCTCTTTCTAAAAAACCTATCGTACGCGCTGCTTTAATATAAAGGAAAAGGCGTAAGGTCCCTATCGCTACCGACCTATTATAAACATTCTTAACATGTTTACATCGCCGTCCGGATCGGTAACAACCTTATCGTTATCGCTTAACGAAACTCCGACAAAACTACTAACCCCCTTATACCGCGTTATTCCTTTAAGGTAACCCGCAATCTCTATTACCTTATTCACCCACGCATTATAATCTTCTAACAAGTTTACCGGCACTAAGATTTAAATAAGCTTCCAATTAAAAGCTCCCTTTAATAACGTAAACTTCGCCCCCGCTAACCATATCGTACTTCCCGCGTCAGCCAACGTCCTTTCGAAAACGGGATAAAACGACGAAAATTTCGCGTTATTTGCTTATTTCAAGCTTTTAAAACATTCGGTAGCTTTTTCTTTTTTATACCAGTTGCTATATTACTCGTACAGCACCCGAAAAAAATCTACAAGATTATAACTGCTATTTAAACCCTTAATTATATAATATATAATAACGGTTCGTTATATGTTAACTTCAAGCCGTTCGTAAATAACGTAAAACTATTCCCGAACTCCTTTTACGAAGATCGCGTCGATTTTTAGCTTGTAAAACATGGAAACGTACTAACCGAAGAACTTTTTTTTCGTCCCGTCGAATTTCTCGGACTATAGGAACGGTTTCCGTTTCGTTTCGACTATCGCCCCCGTCGCCCGAACTACTTCTACAGCAGGAACTAGTTAAACATTCGATTATTATAAGGTCGCGCCCGGGGGAACGTTCGTTACTAGTACCCCGTTTCGAACTTATAATTAGCTGATAAACTTCTATTAATTAACCAAGCCCTACTTAAGCTACTCGGCCGATTACGACAGTTCGTAATTTGCCCTATATTAGGCCTTTACGTGCTAGCAAAATTAAACCGCTTTTCTCTTACTTTCTTTAAGTTGCTAGTTTATACGCTACTTTATGGCAGCCATAAAGCTTGTTAATATATCCGTAATTACACTAAATACGTTTTGCAATTCCGGGCTTAAAAAGGCCCTTTACTAGGCCCTAAAAAAAAGGTTCGAAAATTCTTCCCTTTAATTTTAAGCGTCTCCTTTTCCGTTAAATAATAAGCTAAAAAATATGTAAAAGGCCTTACCTGTACGGTCTGCAGTTAGTTGCCGATTGGAGTTTATTTTCTAACTAAGGAAGGAAGAAAAGAGAAAAAGTGAAAATATAATTATGCGCGCGAATTTGAAAAGCGGCGCTAACGCTGCTTGGCATCGGCGTTCAGCCGGTGCCCTCAACGGGGCTCCACACAGCCCCATAACAATAAATACGAACACCCGGTACATAAATACTTAAGGGTTTATAAAACCTTAGAACGTTTATAACGGACATATTACTTTCCTAAGATAAAAACTACAGTATAAAGGGTTATACGGCAATGCGATATTTATGTTAAAACAAAAGTACGACGACATAAGCCTTACGGAAAGTTATAACTTTTACCAATCGCCGAACGACTATAAAATTCGATTAGATTCGATTTTAGTATTAAGCTTCCTTTATTAAAAAATCCAGCTATAGAAGTACATTACGAGAGTATTTTCGTAATCGTTAATCGATTTACGAAATTTTTATATTTCCTACCTTATAATAAGGATACCGCTATAAAGCATTTCGTATACATTTTCCTTAAACATATTTTCGATACCTATAGACTTTTAACGGAAATTGTTTTAGATAAAGGTACCATTTTTATTTCGAAATTTTAATAAAGATTAATAACTTAGCCTGAATTAAATTATAAATTATTTAACGTAATTAAACCCCAAACAGACGGATAAATAAAAAGAATTAACCAAACGTTAGAAACGAATTTACGATAATATATTAACTACGAACAAAATAATTAAGTCGAGAAGTTACTAGTTGTACAGTTAACTTAGAACATTAGTTATTACGAAAGAATCAAAATAACGCTAGCAACTGCTAATTTTGGTTTTATACCTAAAGTTTACCGAGATTTATACAAAGATAAACCAGTTAACGTTAAAATAATTCTGAGGTCGAAATAGCTAAAATAGCTATATATAAAAATAAAATCAAAGCTTAATTTCGTACGTAACCAGATAAACAAATACTACAACCAAAAAAGGTTAAAGGGATTAACCTTTTCGGAAAGGAAAATGGTTTACTTAGTTACCAAAAATATTCAAACCAAAAAGCTAAATAAAAAATTCGATTTTAAATATATCGGCCTATATAAGATCGTTAAGAAAATCTTAAAAAATAATTATAAATTAAAGCTACCGCCGAATGTTAAACTTTATCCAATTTTTTATATTTCCATATTGGAGTTAGTAGCAAATACGATTAAAGTTAATACGGGATAGAACGAAAAAGTTATAAAAAATGTACCAGTTTACGAAGTAGAAAAAATACTAGATATACGCAAAGAAAAGGGATTTAGTTAGTACCTAATTAAATGGAAAGATTACCCAGATTCCGAAAATACCTAGAAACCCGCGAAAAAATTTATAAACTCTTAGCGCCTTTTAAAGAACTTTTACTAGCAACGCCGGAAGCGTTAAAGTTAAAAATACTCCAGTCTAGATTACTTAAAAGAGGCCAGTCGGCGGGTAGGAAGGTTTATGCTAGCGTAACCTTAGCTTTTAACTATTGTTACTTTCGTTCTAAACCTTCGAATTTTTCTATCGCTTCCGTATTTTTAATACATTTGCGTAACATTTCGATTCTACGCTTACGTAAAAGCTTTTTTTGATTACGCAAACGGGCTAGACGATTAAATAACTCGTTAAAGCGTTGCTGCAGTTTATTAAAACGTTATTAAATTAAAAGCAGCTTTTTTTAACTAAACGTTTTTAAAGGTTTAAACGATTTTCCTTATTTACTAGCTTTTGATGCTTCGATTCGGAAGGACCGAAAAGGTTATAAGAATTATTATACGCGGTATAACGAGCGCATTTTCCAGAACTAGGATAAGCTTTACAGGTTTTTTCTTTAAATTTATAGCGCAAATAAAAGAACGCGGATATATTAAAACTAAAAATTTTAATTCTCTTAAACAGAATTAAAGCGTAATTACGTTGGCGGGATTTGTATTTTTCGATACGACCTAATATAACGGTTGGATATTAAAAAATGATATAAAAAAAGGGAAGTTACTTACCAAACAAATACGACAAACAAATTAATTTTTAAGGGCAAAGATTTTAAAAAGGGGGAGATCGTGTTAGAGCCAAAGGCCTTAGCTCGATTAACAAACGGTCGGAGGTTGTGGAAGGTATTTCCGATATAGCTCTAGGGTTACGTAACTGGCTCGATGGGCTTATAACGCCTAATTGGATGAAAGGAAACTTGGCGCCTCGAGCTAGTCGAGCCGGAATAATGGCTCGAAGTAACTCGATAGGCTCGAAAGGGGTTTTACCACTAAAAGGAAAATCGAATTGGTTCGAGCCGGTCGAACCAAAAGAAGGATAAATATATTTATTATTTCTCGTAGTTTAAATAACATCAGCTTGCAATAACAATTAGTTATATAAATTTATATCTGCTATTACCAGACGTAACTATCGCTTTATTGCTCAAATTCCCACGATACCACTGCTAACATAAACCGTACGACTTAGATTTAATAGTTGGTTAAACCCATAGCCGTCACATAGAAGCAATAGTTCCTTTCTGCTATAAGGTAATAACGCCGTTATAGCGAAATTTTTTTAAGCTTCCTTTGGTTTTGAAGCAACGTTTTAAAGGTTCAATAATCGAACGAATTTCTGATATTTCTGTAACCTAAGTGGTTTAGTGAAACTATCCGCAATTATTGCGTTAGTAGGCGCTTATTCGATTTTGATCTTTTTCGTGGCGAAGGTTTTACGGAGTTAGTGGTTGTGAGTATCGACGTGCTTTAACTTTGTAATTAGACGTATAGCTTTTTTTATAACTAGCCGTATCGTTTGCTTGTTGTTACCTAGATAATTAGCTTTTTATTTAGTTTAGGTTTATAATTTTGAAGAGCTTTTATACAAGAAATGTTTTCTTAACTGTTTGAAAAAGAGCTAATCGCTTTGCCTTAATGCTTAAGGTGGTGACTGTATCCTGCTTATTCGCTTTTTAGATTATAGGACCGTCGAATAGTAATATTAGGAAACCTTGGAAGCTTTTGCGGTTAGGGTTATTCGCGAAAGATACGTTATTCGAACAAAGTAACGATCGTACGTTAGGCTTTTCGTTTTTACCATACTGTATAACGAAATGGCGGGTATGATATTTATAAAGTAGGGCTTTATTAACGGCGTCAAGGTGTATGGAGCTTAGGTTTTTGCTGTATCGTGATAGGTGGAGAGCAGCTTTAGCGATGTTTGGGCGAGTGGTGACAGCTTTATATAACAGACTGCCGACCTTTTCGAGATATAACATTTTCGACGCTGTAGGCGCTTCGCCTTCGTATTTCTTAAAATCCTTACATTTATGGATTTTGAAATAACGTTTTTCGAGCTTCAAAAGTTCGAAACGGGAATATAACTTTGTTCAGTAGGTGTTTTGTATTAGCTATAGTTTTTTAGCCTTACGGTTGCGGAGAATACGTATTCCAAGGAATTATTATAGCTTTTTAAGGTCGATAATATGGAAGCGTTATATTAGTTTCATAAGAAATTTCTTTACGCGTATTTTATTTCGAGTTTTATATATTATGGATATATCGTTAACGTAGAAAAACAACGTTAACCAGTCGTTAGTTATAACGCATGGGTTATCCGAGGCGGGTTCTAGACCTAGGTTCTTTAAATCTGCGGATAGGTTTCGTTGCCATAGAAATAGTGATCTTTTTAATCCGTATAAGGCCTTTAGGAGCTTCAGATAGAAGCCAGGACGTGCAAACCCTTCTAAGAAACGTACGTATATCAACTTATCGATATTGTTATGCAAGAATGCGTTGACAGCGTTTAGCTGACGAAGGTTTAGGTCGAATCGGGTTGTAACGGTTCTTAGCATTCGAAAAGACCTTCCTGCTAGCGTAAATGCATAGGCGTTAAGCTTTTTACGAGGTTGGAGGTTGCTATAGCTAATATGTTTAGCCTTAAACTTTTGAAAGAACTTATTTTTGTTAAATTTACCGATGAATATTTATATTAACGGAAGTATACCGTTAGGTCCGACGATTTTGATTGGTTTTTGAAGAGGAGTAACAGTAACTGACTGTTTTACTCGATATATTTGATTTTACTTCCGTTGCGCAGCTGCTTCCCGTTTTCGGCGTACCGGTGCTAAATAGCTTCCTGCTAGTTTTTGGGCGCTAAATGGAGGTTTCTTCGATGAAGGCGTTCCGGTTTGATCGCTATCGTGAAAATAGCGTTGAAGGCAGTTAGGTATATGTTGCGTTTTTCGAGTCCTAGTCTGTAGTTTACATTAGCCGATGGTAGTTTTTTTTTTTTTTTCCTTTTCGAGTTCTAGATTCGATAACTGCTAAAGGATTTAGGAAATCTATTTCGGTACGACGTTGCCGTGATTAAGAGGAACGCGACGATATATTTTGAGCTATCTTTGGTGACGGCGAATGGTGTTGTTGATGACCTGAATTTTCGAGGCTTAGAGTAGCTTCCGGTGTGGGCAAACTTTGAAAGCGGTTTTCGTTTTCTAAATCACCTGATTTTCCAGGGGAACGATCGGGGTTTTCTTCGGAATTGTTGCTGGCAGCTGAATCGATGGATTTTTCGTCCGAATTAGCTGTTACCCCCTTAGCTTTCTGATTAGGATTAGGATTACCCGTAGTTATTACAATAATATTATATATAGGTTTTTCGTTTTCGATAAACGGATTTTACGTTGCAGTATTATGTACTGCTGTATTATCTATCCCCTTAGTAACGCCTGTATTTAAGGGGTTACTGCTGAATATAGCCCTTGAAGTCCTTAAAAAGGTCGTTACTTTGGGTGGGATTAGGATGCTGTCGATTTGATCGTTTAGTTCTGCGATTTCGAGGGACGACTTCTGGGGTTGATTGTTACGATATTTTTTTGTCTCGTTAAAAGTAACGTTTCGAACGGTGATAATACGTTGTTACGAAAGAACATATACCCGATATATGTTGTTAGCTACGTATCCGACGAGATAACCGATATACGCCTCAGGGTCTATTTTTTAAGCGTTCTGTTTCCCGACGAATTGCTTTTGTAAGTATATAAGCCTTCAATCCGAAAAGGATAACGTTCGCAACGTTCGTTTTTAGGCCTTTTGTCAGGTGCTAGGGGCGACTAGCCCAGAGCCTGATGCGAGGAGTCGGCGATTAGTCCAAAGTCCGATGCGGGGTCTATATATATGGGTGGTTTCTCCCAGATTGCTCCCAGAAAGAGGGAGAGGAGCAAGTTTCAGACTGTTGCCACTGCTGTTCAATATACTGGTTACCTTGTCACTCTGACCTCCCCAAACACATTTGACAGCTTTGTCGGGAACGAGTATCTTATCCTTTTTAGTTATCTATTCGTTGAATATCGGGATGGGTGTTTTCTAGCCTAGGGCTTTAGTAGGTGTACGGTTGGCGATATATGTAGATGTTTTAATAGCTTTAGGCTATAGGTTAGAAGAAAGATTGTTGTTAATTATTAAATAACGTACTTTCGTAATGATTACGCCTCCAGCGCGTTTTTAAACGCCTGCGGGCCTTTTGGTATAGAGGTGAAAGCTTATGCGAAATCCCTGTATTTAGAAGCTATCGTCGAAGCTTCTTTTTAACGGAAATCTTTCCCTTTAATACGATCGTTTTAACTTTGATATGGTATTATTTTTCGAGGAAAATAATTGCGTTCATTAAAGCGGTAAGCGCGTATTTTTTTCGTTTTATGGTATAGCTAATTTTAGCTTTAATAACGGGACAGGTGATAATTAGCGCTTTCGTTCGCTTATTAAAGGCGTTGTTGAATTCGAAAAGGTTAGCGTATATTGTAACGAAGAGCTTACGTTTCTTAATTTAAGGTTTTCGCGAAACCTTTTTTCGAGCTTTCGTAATAGTATAGTCCTGGCAGTTGATTTTCGATGGCAGCTAAATATTTGTTCCGGTAACTGCTTGTACCACCTTTTTTAAGGCCTTAATGCTTAAATAAGTAAGCCTTCGGTGCTATAGTGTGACGTTTTCTTTTAAGAGCTTTAAAGGATTCCGAGAGTTATTTTCGTAAAGCTTTTTAGTTAGCTTCGCCGGGAGGAACTTTTCGATTAAGGGCTCTATAATAACGTTTTCGTCCTCGTTTTCGAGGATAACTTCCTTTTTAAGGTCGCTTTCGTTTTCCGGGATTGTTGCTTCGGGCTTTTCGGTTATTGCAAAGGTTGCTGTAGTAACAACGTCGTCGGCGTCGTTCTCAGCTATTACTTTAATATGGTGTATAACGGGTTAGCGTTCGATCTATCTAATCTTCGCCATTTGCGTTCTCGACGTTTTGAAGCTTTGTGATATATAACGTCGGTTTCGTGGTTCTAGTAAATCCCAATCTTTTGAAATAACCTATATAAGGCTAAGTTGGTTTGTATCTTAGGGGTATAAAGGCAGTTCTTTAGAAGGGAAGCGTTAGTTTTACCGTTTGGAATGGTAAGTGTAATTTTCTTCATGCCTTTATTTAGAATATTTAGGTATTTTTTTCTAGCTAGGAGTTTTCCGCTTACTATAGGAGGGTGTAAATCGATGAATTTAGCCTTCCGGTTGCCGACGTGGAAGTTTGAATATACATCCAGCAACGTAAACCTTTTTAGACTATATCCGGTAATGACGTTATTAGCTTAGAGGTTTGTAAGTAAAGGAAGTCCTTTAACGAAAAGTGCAAAAGTTAATTAAAAGGTTTATAGCTAATTTTGTTCCTAAAGGGCCTGTTTTTTCGTTTTTTTCCGGGCACGCTTAACAGCTGCCTTTAAAGCGCCGGTAGCGTTTTGTTACGGATTGAGATCTCTCGTCTGCCTGTGGGAGACCAAAAGGGGGAATAACCTCGGGTCGGGTAAACTTCGGCACTAAGAATGGTCTTTGCGAAAACCACAGAGACATTGCAGAGATATCATAAAAACACCATAAAAACACCATAAAGATACCATAAAGATGTTACAGAAACCAGACGGAGGTTATACTAAAGAAAAAGAATATATAAAACTTTTATATTTCCTTATAAATAGCTATTTACTTAATTTCCCTCTTTAGTTATTAATTTAACTTTTTAATTAAAAGCAACGTTTTACGGTTAAAGAAAAAGTCCGTAAATTTCTTTCACGAATAGTTTACTAAATTATTTTTCGCCTTATTGTTATCTGCAAATTAAGAATTCTTTTCGGATATTAATTACATTTCCAGGTTGTTGTATAACAGGTTCGTTATATTTTGATAACTTTTTAATTAATAGCCGACGAATGGTTTAAGGCCTAGTTAGGCATAAGTTTTTCTAAATCTAATAAAAACGATATTATAAAACGGCGTTTAAAAAACAAACGACATATTCGATCGCCATTATTAGCCAATAAGAGATTAATATCTGGATTAAAATATCTTACCCTTTATTATTCAGTTTTAAAGAAAACCTCCTTGTTTTAGCAAAACCCCTTTCCGGATTTTAAGGAAACTATTAAGGTCCAGGAAAACGAACCGAAAAAGAAAAAGAAAATCTGATAGCTCAAAAGGTAAGGAAAAAAAAAAAAACTTACGATTAACGACAAATTGCGCATTTTGATAACTGAACTTAAGGAGGTAAAAAAGGAAAATGCCAAACTTGTTCGACAACAAAGATTTTCGATATTACCTTTATTTAGCGCGAATTAATTCCGCGAAAATACTGTTTTATTTCTTATTTATTATAAAATGCCAAAGGTTAAAAGCTATAAGCTAACCCTCTTAAAACCTTACGACGGTACCATACATATGGAAAGATTTTTAGTTTAAGCTAGATTTTACCTTAAGTTTTTCGAAAGTTCCTTAAAAAAGCATTATCAAAAAATGTTAACTATTTTCCAGTTGTTCGCAGGAAAGGTTTTTTTATAGTTCCAGCCAATTATGAAACATTACTTCGAAAGTTGCCTTAACAAATTTTCCGACTTTACTAATTATATTTTCGGTAATTACGAGTACTTAAAGGAACGAATACGAACTTTATTTAAAAACTTAAACAAATAGCAAAATGCCGTTAAAAAGCTGCATTTTTTTCCAGCAGACAAAATTAACGGCTAAGTATGTTACGGAATTTAATCGCTTTGTAGTAATCTTTTACCTACCGAAAAATCTCTTATTTTACTTTTATTACGATAACCTAATGTTATAAGTTAAAAACGAAATATATAAAGTACCCAAAATAAGGCCTTTCTAGAATGATATTAATAAGACCATTATTGCCGACAGACATACCTTTAACAGATACCTAGAAAAAAAAAGGGTCCAACAAAAAAAGTGACGATCGAAATTTCAGCAGCAAATCCTAATAAAGCAAAAATAAGGACAGAACCTAAAAAAAAACCAATACCACTTTAAAGAAACCTAAAAAGGACAAATCGAATATTAAATGTTTCAACTATGGCAAAAAAAGGCCACTACAAGAACGAATATCATTACCTAACCAAAAGAAACTCCAGAAAGGAAGGAATTCCTTAAAAAACCCAAACGGCCGAACAAAAAACAAATAATAAAAACGAAAAAAAAGGGAATTAATTCTATCTTTTTCCAATAGGAATATACCATTACGACGATCTACTATAAACTAAACGGCGACCTAAAATACGAACGTTACCCGATTTGGTAAAATTAAATAACCAAAGCCTATAAATATTATTCCGGACAACCAACTTCCAAGTTAGCCATAAGGCTAAAATGCGAATATTATTTAGATATGCAAAAATGTAAAATATATTATGGATATGGCCAAATACGCCTAAAACTTAACAACTACGGGCAAAAAACCCCTAAATCCGGCGAACCTCCAGAACGAGCGGTATACCTCAAAACCGAAACCCTTAAACAAAACTTTATTAATAGGTACGAACTTTTCCATTTTCGGCCTACAACGATAACGATTATCCAATTCACCTTCGAACAAAGGAAAATAACGAATATTAGCCCAATTAGGACGAAAAAACCCTTACAGAACTTGATAACGACTGCAAGTACATCGAAATTCCCCGATAGCCCGAATACCTTCGATCTTATTATTTGCACCCCGATTCGAATCAAAACCGAAAAGCTATTACTTAGGTTACTTATGCTATACCCCTATGCTATACTTAATGCATAAACTTCTAGATATAAAAGCAAGCCCTGCAAAAATCTCAACTTCAAATCGGAAACCTTTTCAAACGTCAAAAGTAACAATCACTAAAGCAAAATGCCAAATTGGCTAGCGAAAATAATATACTTGCATAAACGACAAATATACCAAACACGCAGTCCAAAAAGCCCGTAAATAAAAACGTCTCCTAACGAACAAAACTACGAAGTCAAAAAACGGCAAAAGCTTTCGAAGTTAAAGTATCGAAAAGTTATACGAACCAAGACCTTATATAAAGCAAAAACAAATTTACGAAGCCAAATCGAAATTCCCATTCAATACCAGAACCAACCTTCAAAGCCATAATTAACTTTGGGGCAAAAAGCAACTTTATTTCGCTAACGGTAGCCGAAAAACATCATACTCTTTAAAAGTACAAACTTAAATATTACAAATTACGGACAGTTAATAAAAATCTTTCCCAATACGATGGCGGACGAATCCTTAAAAAAAAAAAAAAAAAAAACTTCCAATATAAATCTAAAGGCATTAAAAGCATTTTACGTTAGATATCGCCGACATTTCAGATTATAATATTATCCTGGAAATGCCATAGCTTAATTCCCCCAATCCGTTAATTAACTGGAAAACTCGCCAGCTTTCTTAGGACTACGAATTAACTCCTTTTAAAAAAGGGTCCAAAAAAGTCTATTACATCATCCGAAAAGCTAAAATATCAAATGGTATCAATACCATACCTCCAGAATATCGGCGATTCGAACGACGTTTCAAGAATAAAGAAAACTACGAACTACCTCTACATAAACAATAAAACTATCGTACACCTATTAAAAAAGAACATTACTCCAAGCTTTACAAAATTTACTACATAAATCTAGAAAAAGCAAAAGCTTTATGGAAAAGCATCTAATTAAACCTAAAAAAAGGTTACATTCAACTATTCGAATCTTTTACAAAATACCCTATACTTATAATACCCAAATTCAAAGACGATAAGCAGAAAATCGACCAAAATAAAGATCCGGTTTATTGACGCGTAGTCGATTACCGGCAGCTAAACGATATCATTATCAAAAACGGCTATCCCGTAACCTTAATAAATACTTTAAGGGAAAACGCAAGCAGAGCTAAATAGTTTACTGCATTAAACCTTCGAAACGGCTATTATCGTATTAAAATGGCTAAAGGAAAAAAAATACAAAACCGCCTTTCGAACGATATACGGGCATTACGAATACCGAATAATACCTTTAGGACGTACTAACGCCTCTGCCAGTTTCCAACGCCTAACTATAACTACACTTAAGAAGTTCCTAAATAAATATGTTTTTGTTTACCTCGACGACATTTTTATTTATTCCGAAACGCTGGAAAAATATAAAAAGCATGGTTTTTTTTATTCTTAAAGCTTTAAATAAAACAAACATCCGAATTAACCCCGCTAAAAGTATATAATATACGCAAAAGCTAAACTATTTAGGATTTACCCTTATTTCCGGTTAAATTTAAAACCAAAACTTCAAATTAAAAGAATTAAAAACTGGCCCATCCTTAACAAGACAACCGTTACAAATATCCGGCAAATCTTAAGATTTACGGGTTACGTACGTAACTTAATTAAAAGATATAGAAATATTGTTAAACCATTAACGAAACTTACCATTAAGCAATATGTCGGAAAAGAATTCGAACTTTTAAAGAAAGCTAAGAAGATTTATCAGTTACTTAAAAACGAGATTATTAGAATATTAATAATAAGATAACCTAACGCCGACAAAAAAAAACGCCTAAAAACAAACGCTTTAAATTATACTTTAAGCGCAGTTCTGGAACAACAAAAAGATAATGAAAAATGGTACCTAATAGCTTATTATTTTAAGGCCTTACGAAACGCAGAATTTAAGTATAAGATCTACGATAAAAAGCTGCTAGCAATTATTAATGTTTTCAAAAAATAGAAACTTTTGCTTAACAGAACTAAAAAGCCTTTCGATATTTACTTAAATCATAAAAACTTTATCCGGTTTATAACGACTTAAAAACTAAACAAACGCCACGAAATTTAAATTATTTTCTTATCGAAATACAATTTCCAAATTTACCATATTAAGGGAAAAAAGAAAACATCCAAGCAATTATCCTAAAATGGCAAAGGAAATTACGATTCCAAGGTTCCAAAACGTCGAATGCAAATATTACAGCAAACTAAAAACGGCACCCTACCGTTATATAAAATACTGAAATAACTTACTTCAGAACTTTTAACGAAATTTCGAAATTCCTATAACAAGGAAAAGCAAAAAGAGGTATAATAATTAAATAAATAACTTAAAAACCAGCTATTGTATTATGGCAAAATTTATATTCCTCGAAATTAACAAAAGCAATTCGTTAAAACTTTTACGAAAATTCATTATACAGATATTAAGGTATTTTTAAAACTATTAAACGGTTACAGAAAAAGTACGATTTTTTAGAATTTCGACGAACTGTTAAGTAATTAAGGATTGTAATATCTGTAATAGGGCAAAAGCAGCCCAACATAAACCTCATAAACTTCTACAGCCTACAAATATTCCAGAAAAGGCTTAAAATATTATTATTTGCGATTTTATTTCCGGTCTATCCTTATTAAAAAATCCCGTTATTAAAGTTTAATATAATGGAATATAGATAATCGTTAATAGATTTATCAAGTATAAGTACTTTCTACCTTTAAAGGAAATGTAACAGCAAAACAGTTAGCTTACGCCTTTGTCCGATATTACCCCGACAAATATAGAATATTAAAGAAAATTATCTTAAATAAAGATAAGCTTTTTATATTAAAATTTAGTACCAGCTTTTTCAAGTAAATAAGCGCCAAGTTCAAATTTTTTACAGCGTATTACTTATAAATAGATAAACAAATAAAACATTTAAATTAAATCTTAAAGCAATACTTAAGAAGTTATATCAACTACTAGTAAAATAATTAGGTTAAAACATTTTTTTATTGGCCTAAATAACTTATAATATATTTATTAACGAAAACATAGTTTTTCCCATATAGCGGTATATAATTATTAAGCAAAAACTTAACGGCCAAGATAGTTATTAAACGAAGCTTTAAAATTAACCGCGAAAGCTTTTCGAATAGAAACGGTAATACCGTCAAAATCCTAACCGACCGACTTTAATGCGGCGAAAGTCGCAAATAATAACAGCCCGCTATCCAGCTTTAACCTTAAGCCGTTCCAATCGAAAAAAATAAAAGTTTCCGCCGTAACGTTTATTTTTAAAGCAAGCTGCGTTTATTCTGTTTCCATATAACGGTATTCCATCTTTTTTCTTTCCTTATTTAATCTTTCTTATTCTTTTAATTCGTTTACGGAACGAAGCCTGCGGCGAATCATTTCTACACCCCGACGTTATAAAAGGTCTTGTTAACGGCTTAACCTAATTAATTTAACCATAACTTTTGTTTACAGTTGCTGCAGGTTTAACAGTATTTCTTCGGCGGCCCCTTTTTTACGATTAATCCGCGCTTTTTCCGACTGGATATATTATAACGACTTTAGAAAAATATTAATAGCCCTATAAAGCATATTGGCCTTATAAGAATGCTAGCACTTTTTTCGCTCCTTAACCATTTTACATTCCAACTTTAAATTTTCGCAACATTTATAAGGCATAACTAAGTATCCAAAATTTAAAATGAAAGAAACTAAATCTTTTCAACTTTCGGTAAAGGATTTAACGAGTTTTCGTAGTAAATCTAATATAATGTTAAATTAAGAACTCTTAATTAAAGAAAACGAAAAACGAGAAAACCGTATTTATTTTATCTTTAAAAACAAAAATTTCGAAAAAAAAGGGAATAATATTACGGATTAAAATCTCCCGTCTGCCTGCGGGAAACCAAAAAAGAGAATAACCTCGGATCGGGTAAACTTCGATACCAAGAATAATCTTTACGGAAACTATAAAAACATTATAAAAACCCGACAAAAACACCACAAAAACATTATAAAGATGTTACAAAAACCAAACAGAAGTTATACTAAAAGAAAAAAACCTATAAAACTTTCATATTTCCTTATAAATAACTACCTACTTAGTTTCGCTTCTTAGCTATTAATTTAAGTCTTTAATTAAAAGTAATATTTTGCGATTAAGGGAAAAGTCCGCAAATCTCTTTAACGAATAATCTACTGAATCATTCTTCGCCCTATTGTTACCTGCAAATCAAGAACCCCTTTCGGATACTGATTACACTTCCAGGTAGTTGTGTGACAGGTTCGTTACACGTTCGCAATACGTTTTTTTACCTTTTTCCTAACCTTAGAGTTTTCGGTTTACTTATTAGCTTTAATTTTTGGGTATATATAAGAGCATTCTTTGAAGAAATAGATCTTTCCGCAGATATACGTCCGCGGGGTTTGATAATTGTTCCGGTTACCGTTGCTTGAAGCGTTTTAAAAGCTCCCGTTTAATTCGGAGATTTTCTGTTAAGGGTAATACCGAACGTTTTTCGTAATAGCTGTTTGGAGGTAACGTCCTGAGCTTTCCGCAAACTTATAGAGTTCCGGAAACGTTTTACGAGCTTTTGTACCGACGGCAGCTTAGTGGCGTTTTTGCCGTCGAATGTGGCTTCCTTAATAACAGCGGTCTAGATGATAAAGAAATCGGGTAAAAAGGTGTTTATAGCCTTAAGGAAATCGAGGTAATTATAAAATCCTGTAACAGCTGAAATTTAAAGTTTCTCGGCTTTAGTATACGCTTTTTAGTACTTGGAGAGCTATGCGTCTATCGTTATTCTGTTAGTTTTTAATGTTTCTTTATAGCGGGCATCCACTTTATATATCCGAGCGTTGTTATTAAGCTTAAACTTATCCTTTAAAGCTTTAAGCCTTTTTCGAAATGTAGTCTTTTTTTAGTATACCCAATAATGATTAGGGTAAACGGATTAGTTAAGAAACGTACTGATTTCGGCGAGTGCCTTTTTTTAGGTTAGGAAAAAGGTTTCCTTTCGATTATAGATTTTTACCCTTTTTTAAAACTTCGTATCTGCTTCCGACTTTAGGTTAAGCTCGTTAAAAGCGGTTAAATCGATTTTTTTGAAATTAAGGAAGATAGGTTTTTTTAATAACGGTAGGAATTCGTCCGTATTGGGTTAATATATTTCTACAGGAAACCCGCTTTAAAACTAACGTGGAATTTGAAAGTATCATATTCTCTAGGGGTTCCTTTTTTAAAAAGAAACGCCTTAAAGCGTTTTAACGAAGTTTTATCAGGGTTTGTTAACGGGAAAAGAACCATGGCTTTAGTTATAATGTAATTAAGGGCTAGGAGATAGAAATAATAATATTTAAGCAGGGAATATCCTTAGTAAAAGGCGGCAATAAGTTATAAAGTTACTACGGAAGCGACGTCCGTAACGTATCTAATAAATGTATCGAAATATAGATAAAAAGAAATGCGGACCGGGCTTATAACTATAGAACCCTGAATTACATACTAAAGCAAATATAATTATTAAAGAAGGATAAATCGTCAGGTTAACCTCCAGAAGGTCCTAGATAGAAAGTGAAAGTAACGAGCCCTCCTTATATACACAGAAAAACAGCTACAGCCAAGAGATGCGGCTACCATCGGGGGTGGCGATAGCAGAAAGCGATAGCCGCTAGTCCGAAGACTAGCTAAGCCGAGGCGTTCTAGATCCGACAATATCCATATTGCAACCTCATCACGACCTAGTCCCCATACTTACACAGCGAGCTGCTGCGTGACACTCTCTTCGCAACGAAGACGTAAGCCCAACGCAGCCTTTTCAAACACAAGGACTACCGAAACTGCATCATTCACCCTACGGCCAGTGAAGAGCAGTCAAAATGTTTGCCATTCACCTGTGGACCGGGGTCAAATAGACATTCAAGTCTGGCTTGTCCCACAAGATGTAGGCCTTTTGATCCGGTAACCAACGTCTGCTACCGTCGTCAATAACCATATCAAAGTGCCAGATGATCTTCGATAGAATCAGACGCATCTCCGCGTACGCTAAGCTGTAACGCGGAGTAGTCAGCACTCTTAGTCAAACTTTGGAACATGGCGGTGCCCGAATTCGATGATTGCCAAACTCGAAATGGTAACGCTTGGAGAGAGGCAATATTGAATCGGAGAATCTGAACGTAAAGGAGTTCGCAGGAGGTCTTACCTTCGCCCAATGCAGTCCCTTGGTCCATAGCTGAACGGCTGCATAGCATCAAGATGGTCATTTTTGAACTTGGGGTCGCCCATGAACCGTTCAGGGTGAAACGTGTGCGGCTCGCTCCAGAAGTTTGGATCGCGGCTTATGGCCCAGTGCCAAACAGCGACAACAGTCTATTTTTGCGTCGAGAACGACACGTTAATAATTTGGCATTCGGCTAATTCGCGAGGTTTTAGGGAGTCACTCACATTCTCGGGGATGAATTTGCCTAGCACGGACGCTCCGCCCCGAGGGACCTGCCTGGGGTTTCCAACGGCAACCGGCGGGTATAGGCGCAGCGACTCGTTCAAGCAAGCTAGCATATATGGAAGGTCGTTGACCGACAGGAGCGTGATCTCATCGTCACTGGCAAACTTGTCTCGGACCTCGCGGGCAAGCTTCGATAGCTTGTCTGGGTTCGTAGTCAGCAGGTAGACGGCGCCGCTCAGGAGCGTTGCCGTGGTCTCAGAACCAGCAATTATGAGGGTGCCCGCATTTATGCGCAAGATGGAAAAGCGGTCTTCTTCCGAGCCGCTCTTAGGCAGATAAGCATGTCAGCTGGATGTGTACGTGCAATCGAGTTTTCTGGGATATGGGCCGAACCGGGAAAGCTTACGAATAACTCGTCCTTCTTGTTGATCAACCCCTCAATCAGATCATGTCTCTCTGCACCAAGCTCCATCCTCTGGCTGACCTTTGCTGCCACAAAGTGGTCGTGGGCACGGCGCTTCTTCATAATACCACTTTTGACTGCCCACTGGATGATGGGCTGTAAACCAAGTGCAATCATGACCTGCATGTAGGCAATATGCCGGAAGTTATCGGTGATATTACGGACCCATGGATGGTAACCGGAGTCTTCGAGACAGCCGAAGGAAGAACCGAAGCCCAAGTCGCCGATAATGTCAAACGTGGCCCAATCTGCAACGCATTAACATACGAATGTTAAGTCCTGAAGCTTGCTTCCTAGACGATCTCAATTCTAAGACAACAGAGCTAAGGTGTGGGGTGATACATTCGAAATAGGGGAAAGAAAACGGGGTCAAGACATACTGCGAAAACGTCAGCTCCAACCAAATCTCAGGGGAAGTCGTAAGGAAACTTGAGGAAAGGCGATGTAGGGTCTTGATCCAGATTATTTACGTATATGCATACCTGAACCATTCACGCATATTCAAAGGCTTCCCTCCTGCGCAGTTCTCTCGCAGCCGGCGCACCAGCAGATCGACATAAGCCCCGATGATGGGCTCCTGAGCCTTCATATATCGATCGCTAAAGCCAGGGGCTAGCTGTCGGCGCAACACGACGTGCTCGTCGCGCCTCGCTGAGATGATGTTTGGCGGCGTGCCATGTACTGGCCTGTAAAACCCGCCGTACTTAGCGAATTCACCCCCGCTAATGCTACCGGGCGCCCGCGCTCGGTGCCCGTAGATGTCGCGCCATGCTTGCGGGTCTGAGAAAGCGAGTTCGTCCGGCCCTATGCGCACGATCGGACCATATTTTGCGTGGAGCTCGGCCACCCGGAACGTCAGCTCCCCTCGCAGTAGGCAGTAGCATCTAGGAATTGGCGATGCGCGGTACAGGAAGGGTCCGGGAAAGGACCGCAGCGGATGGAGAAATATGTTGTAGAGTATCTTGGCGACGGCGTAAACTGCAGCCTGCGGTCGTCAGCGAGTTGAGCCTAGGATGTCTGAGTATGCTGGGCTAAACAAACGGTCGAAAGAAGTGAGACAGCCGCTTTGAGCGGCATGTACATTTCACTACGAGATGCCATGCCGGACAACCTTGTCAAAATATGTATATCTCGGTTGCAGAGACGTGAATATTAATCAGGCCTCACTGTAAGGGCGAAAAGGCAAAAAATCCCCCGAAGCCGAGACTGGACAGGTCAGGAGGCCGTATGTTAAACCGGTCTCCTCCAGTCAGCGGACTTGAATCATCCAACTTCGAGCGCCGGTATTTAAGAAAGCAAGTAAGGTCGGTCGTAGCTTTTGGCAACGGGGTTACTACTTGGGCTACGCAATAGATGTGTTCCACTCGTTGCATAGGACACTATACTAATGTGCAGGGAGCAGACGCGCATCCTGTTCTTCAACTACGTCACTTTCTTCAGCTACATCGAATATCCGAAATTCAACGGCGATAATTAACTCCATCTAACACTTCCAACAAACCCGCGTACCCACCTCATGCGGATGAGAACCCCACCCCCCATCCCTTATGATGACCGCATGGCAGATGCATTGTCATCAGGGTAAGCAACTGATGATAACAGCTCGCATGCATCTGACCCTCTAGAGATTTTTTTTCAGGCGAGGCGGCATCAGATATCAAAGAAAGTTTCCGAATGGCGATATACGCACAAGCTTGCATATGGTATTGCCGGCCACGCACCCTCTGATGCTTGGGAGAGTTGACAGCTAACAGCTACAGACGGAAAGCTGAAAACAGGCATAGCTACAGTGACGTACTTCTAAATGCTTTTGATTATTAATGTCCATTTCACAGTTACAAGTATCGAGACTTTAAATTTACTATGAATTCATAGTTTTGCAAAACATTTTGCATAGGAGTGTAATCTTTATACTTAGGTCCAATAAGCTAAGCAGAAGAAGACGGGGAGGAAGCTTGATCTACGAAATTTTGCACTTTGGAAGACCGCAGATGGGAGGAGAACAATTGCTAACAAGATATTGATGGATTGTAGCTATTCCCAAACAGATCACTCTCAAAGTGGGGCTTAGGGTGATTCGTGCTCTGGCCGGCCGTTGAAATCATGTTTTATCTATGCTTGTATAACTGGGATCCAATCTCGTGGGGGCAGGTTGTTAACTGCATATTCCTAGCTGCGTTGCTCAGTCTTCGCCGAAAGGTATAGTATGAGACCTGGATCACACACTGAAGCATATATGACTGAAGAAGGATGAATTGTCAGGTTGACCTCTAGAAGGTCCTAGATAGAAAATGAGAGTAGCGTGCCCTCCTTATATACACAGAAAAACAGCTATAGCCAAGAGATGCGGCTACCACCGGGGTGGCGATAGCGGAAACAGATAGCCGCTAGTCTGAAATCTAGCTATGCCAAGGCGTTCTAGATCCGACATATAGAGCCAGCTAGGTAGGGAATGAAAACCAAAGCCATTCGTAGCCCTCTGGCGAAATCATATTATTCCGCCTTAAACATAAAGTAAGCTGACGAAAGTAAACAAACTGCAGGCAATACAATCCATGTTGCCGTTCTCACGAAATCCCTCACCCATCTGTCCACCAGAATGGATATCTTTTCCCTAAATGCGTCCCTATCGTTCACGTAGGGGAATGGCACATCCGGTATCGGTTTTCCGAGGAAGTTGCACAGTGGCTCCCATCCCTGTTTCAAATCATACTCGAGTAAGCGATTTGCTGGTGTCGCCTGTCGTATTGTCTCGTAGTGTTTCCGGTATACCTCTCGAGCATTAGCTCTGAGCTCCTCCTTCGATTGGGCACGGAACGTGTATTTGAACCATGACGTTGTCAGTAGGTAGGGCCTCTTGAACCTGGCAGAACGAAAAGTTGAAAGGAACGCCATGAGAGGGGAAAATGACGCTTCTATGACGCTTTCGTTGAAACTTTTGTACCATGATTCGATGTGACGCTCCACTAACACAACCTGGATGTCGCGACTGTGGTTAGAATGCGAATTATCAGAAAGTTGTATCCCTCTAAGGGCATACCTTAGCATCAGGGTACGCCTCAATCAGCTCTTCGCCGAAGATATTCGCCGGCATGTCACAGACTGCCTCGCAATGTCCGAGTAGCTTGTCGAATTCATCACGACCAAATGGCTTCTGGTTCGGGGCAGGATCATACTTTGCAAGTATCCCTTCAAGCCACATCTCCGCATCGCGAGTATTGGCCATGACTGAGAAACCGTGGTAGACTTCGTTATACCCTAGTATCATAAGGGCACGTTGCATCGCTGACGAGCATGTCAACCTTAGCTGGTAGGATTGGGTCGCAGTTGGCGAGGATAATATCGTCGAACTTACAGGCAGTTCCGGTCCTAGACATACCTAGGGACAGTACCCGGAGGGGAACGACCCTCCTGCATGTTCGACGGTCAATATTCCTGTCCGCGACGAACAACTCCGGGTGTTTATCAGCGAGGGTATCCATGCGAGCCATGATTTCGTCTGCATAGCTTGCAAAAAAGATATCTTCCTGTCCCTTACGCAGTAAATATAAGGGCTGGAAAACATAAGACAGTGTCGTCCATAGCCCGAGATATATATCTTGTGAGAGAAGATATTCCTCCACTGGCTGCTTCCTGCGAGCAGAAGCTTACAGGGCACGACACTACATGGTCAACACCAAATTCCAGGTAAATAAGAAGTACCTTGTGCTGAACTCCATCGTCTAACTTGGTGCCCAACCAGGTCGTGACTGCCCCTGATCTGAGTCGGATATAACATGTATATCGGGGTGGTCAGTAGCTAAATAATGGCGTCAGCAAACGCAACCTGCACTGTCAGCAAGACGAAACAGCCATTACACACCCCCTAGCTGTCAGCCAATCCGGCTATCTTGCAAGATAATGAAGCTGTCCGGTCACCGGACGGGGAATCTTAAACGAAGTTGAGATTTCGAGTGGAAGCCACAGTGATAAGATTTGTTGGCTTGACAATATATCTCATGTTTTCGTGGTAAAACTGGGTCATCATAGGGGTTGATATCGACAGTTCAGCAACTGAAGATGAGCCATATGTATCCATTCACATTCAGATCTCTCATATCCGAAAAGATAGTGAACGACAATCCAGCATCCCGTAGTAAGCTGCGATTCAAGTCGCATAGTCCTCGTACATCTTATGTTGTATGCAACCTTGCTGTATCTCATGTATTGGAAGATCCATCTATGCAGCAACATGGAAATTTATGCAACCTTGCCTTTCGGCCCCTCTAATGTGTTCTTTAAGATCTTCCCTAGTATGAATTGCCTCTTCGTCTTCCGTTATCCTGCCACAGAATCGCTCCTGTCTAAGTATCAAGGACACTGAATAAAGGTGGTGTGAATAGCCAACCGTCGCGAGTCTAAATGTGCCAGTCTCCATGCCATTCATCATAAAATTGATAAATGAGTGCTACATCAGAGGCTTGGCGTAGAAGGCTAGGGGGAGTCTCCTTTACATAGCGCACCATGCTTGAGCAACATCTCGACAATGTCATTGTTCCCACTTGACACAGCAAGGTACAGCGCATTGCGGCCGTGCAAGTCGCACGCTTGAACGTCGGCACCAGCTTTCAGTAATAGCGAGACGAAGGCGTCATCACAACGCTGGACGGCAATGTGCAGAGCGGTTCGATTCAGGGCGTCCGACGCATCGACAGTAGCGCCATACTTGAGTAGCGTCGCCGCCACGCCGCGGTTGCCATTCAGCGCCGCCAAGTGAAGCATGGGGAGGTTGGGTCTACCACCAAGAGCGGCATCTTGCCCGTTGCTTGCCTCCGGCTGGACTGGCATGCCGCTATACGGAGCTATTGTCCCGGTCAACGGTTTGAATGCTTCATCGCTGCCCCAGGTCTCAATGCCGGCTAGGGGGTCAGTTCGGGCGAGCGTATGCGAGGGGTATGGTTGTTGGATGAAAGGAAGATATTGTAGCGGGCTGTGTCGCGATATAGCGAGCGTTGAAGTGTAATTATTTGTAAGTAAGTTCTCTAGGGCTTGTTGTTCTTCGGAGAAAGGAGAATAGACGGCATCGTAGTCGTCCGAGAAAGCATCGGTACCAAGGCTAGCAGATGACGAACTGGGAGTCGGCGAGGAAGAGCTTCCGGATTCTTCCTCTGCAGCCCAGTGTGGGGTCATCGTCTGAAGTATACCTAAATTGCTTCCTTGGGTTTGTCTCTCTAGGGCTCTCTTGACTGGTTGTTTCGACATGGTCAGTCTCGATTGCGTGCTCACAGCTTCAGTGTACGCCACCTGTTGCTTCGGTCTCGAATCAAAACTCTACTTACGTCGAAGCCTGCGTTGTGCCAGCCTGTTTTGCTCCCGCCGACGCTCTAAAGCGCTTGGCGGATCTGCTATTACGTCCCCGTACGTGCCGTGAAAGAGACCGCTCTCCATGGTCGACATGTCGTATGAGTCTTCCTTATGATATTGCGGATGTAGGTATTCACAAGCCCTTAGCGCAATGCACATATCTTCAAGTAGTCCTTACTGGTATATCAGGTTAGAGTGCGGCCCCCTGTCTCAGATACTTTGCTACAATATACCATAGTTGGTCAAATATCCATAAAGACCTTCACAGAAACAGAGGAAGGTGAACTTTACTCCGAACTGGTCAGGAGTGGTAACTTTGCTATTACAAAGGAAATTTATTAGAAGCTACAATTTACAATTTCGCTTATCTTGAGGGTTCGTGCCCAGTCTGTATATCACGACCCGGCTGAGCTTACTGAGTAGCTTCAAACTCATTGGAGCGACCTGGCACTAACCTAACTAGAAAGAGAAGGCCGGGAACTAGAGAACATTGGCCGGATACCTTGACAAAAGGAGGGGCGTATTAATGCGTCCGCGGGGTGGGGTAGTCTCATGCATTCATACTCCCATTTCGAATCAGAGTATCGGGGCCCCACTTAGCATTCTGAATCACACATCTTTTTTGCAACGCAACGTTCAACTTCGAATATAAGCTTTAAAGCGATGTACTTAACAACCAGAAGCCTAGGAAAACATAACCATATATAATTGCATAGCCCTCGACGAGGGCTACATTTTAGTACCATATATACTTGTATAGCTGCTATATCCGATAAGGAAAAAGTCTTTAAATACGATTTTTCCATTGAAATTATATATCTTCTTTAATAACTTAACCAATATAGCAGTTATGAAAGTGCATCCAGTATTCTTATACAGCCTTCGACGAGGGCTACATAATGATATATAACTGCATTTTACTAAGCTTTGGTTATAAAGATATATCGCTTTAAAGCTCGATATATCTAAACTAATTACTTGAAACGATTTCGAAGATATTTATTGTACGTAATAGCAATTAAAAACGCCTTACTTGTTATAACCAAAGGGCTTGGCCTGTTGACAAACGATCGGAAAATATAAAACGCATCCCTAACATAAGTTTCGGATTACGTAACTAGCTTAAAGGTCTCAAAATACTTAGCGCTTTTTGCTCCTTAAGTGTTATGGCCAAAAGCCTTGGCTCAATTGACGGACGGTCGGAGGTTGTGGGATATATCTCCGATGTGGGTCATAAGTCATGTGACTGGCTCAAAGGTCTCAAGGTGCTTGGCGCTTTGAGCCCCTTGAGCCTGTGGGGGCGGCTCAAAGGGCTCAACGGGCTCAAGGGTTTGAGCCGCTTGAGCACCTTGAGCCAAGACTAGTATATATACGCTCATTATTTCCCATAGTTTAGATAGCACCAGCTTGCAATAACAATTGGTTACCCAGATTTACATCTGCTATTACCAGACGTGACTATCGCTTCATTGCTCAGATTCCCACGATACCACTGCCAACATAAACCGTACGACTTAGGCTTAATAGTTGGTTAAGCCCATAGCCGTCACATTAAGCCTACGACAGGCTTAAAAGGCTTAACGGCCTTAAAGGTTTAAATCGCTTAAATACTTTAGGCCAAAAATAAGCTATATACGCTTATTATTTCCTATAATTTAAATAATACCAGTTTATAATATAACTTGGTTGCCTAAATTTATATCTGCTATTACAAAACGTAATTATTATTTTTATTACTTAAATTCTTACAATACTACTATTAACATAAACTGTACGATTTAGATTTAATAATTAGTTAAACTTATAGCCGTTATACGTTACAAGCTTTTGTTTAATAGTACCGTTAAACTTTAAATAATCTTTAATATTATTAGAATGTCGCCCAGTATTTAGGCCATTACTGCTTAATAATTATAAGAACGATTTAGCAGTTCGAGGCAATTATTCAGCAGCTTGTTATTTAAACTGCCGTTTTAGCCGAACCTATGTTATCGGTTACTCCAAGATTTAAGGTTAAAAAGCCTTAACCTTACGACGATAAGAGAAGCGTTTAAGGCATCTTAACCCAGATTTAAGTGTATTTACAATTTCAAGAACTTAAGGATAAAGCCGACAAAATCCTTACTGTAGCAGCGTTTTTTGCCGGAAATGCTTTGGATTAGTTTAAATCTATGATGCGAAACTATCTGGAAAATACGGAGAATAACTAAAAAACGTTTACTAAAAAGATTTTTTCGAGCTATGCTAATTTCGAACAAAAACTTAAGAATAATATCGATAATCCGGACGTAAAACGGAAGGCCGCGTAGGAGATTTTATAACTAAAGCAGAAAGGGCCAGTTTTTAAATACGCAGTTAAATTTAGAAACTTTATAGCTAAGGCCAGATAAGTAAATAACGAAAACGATACCTTGATCGACGTTTTTTACAAAAGCTGAAAAAGATGTTAAAGATAACATTATCAAAATTGAACAGCTTATGTTACTCGACAGATACATCGCCGAGGCCGTAAAACTCGACAATCGATAGTTTGAACGACGACAGGAACGACGAAGATAGTTCTGTTACGTCCAACTAATGTGGAGAAAGGATGTGCCAAGAGGATTGTCGAGATGGCTCCAAAAGTCTTGGACGTAACGGATAAATTTCGGCTAAAAACCTTATGTGCCTGGTTGTGCTTGGATTTGATAAATATGGAACATATCCATTTATAACCATTATAAGAGGATGTACTTGGATTTGTTGGATATGGAACATATCTAAACATATCTACTATAACCACAGAATCGGAAGGATATATATAAACTAATAATTTCCTATGTAAATAACATCCAGATAAATTCGCTTTTTAGTTATGAATTTAAGTCTTTAATTAAAGGTAATGTTATTTAATTAAAGGAAAAGTCCGTAAATTTCTTTAACGAACAGATTACTAAATTATTTTTCGCTTTATTGTTACTTGTAAATCAAAAACCCCTTTCGGATACTGCTTATATTTCCAGGTAGTTATGTAATAGGTCCGTTACATTTTGATAGCTCCTTGATTAATAGCCGACGAATGGTTTAAGGCCCAGTTGGGTATAAGCTTTCCTGAACCTAATAAAGACGATATTATAGAACGACGTTCAAAAGATAAACGATATACCCGATCGCCTTCGTTAGCAAGCGATTAATATCTAGATTAAAATATTTTACCTTTTATTAAAAAAGTTCTTTTTTTAATTCTTTAATCGATAATATGGCCCCCTTTATTATTCGATCTTAAGAAGGACCTTTTTTTTTTTTTGTAACAATCGTTCCCGGTTTTTAAGGAAACCATTAAGGTCCAGGAAAACGAACCGAAAAAGGAAAAAAAGGAATCCGATAGCCCGAAAGGTAAAGAAAAAGAACTTACGATTGACGACAAACTGCGCACCTTAATAATTGAACTTTAGGCGGTAAAAAAGGAAAATGCTAGATTTGCTCGATAGCAAAGATTTTTAATATTACCTTTATTCAGCGCAAATTAATGACGCGAAAATACTGTTCCACCCTTTGTTTATTATGAAATACCAAAAATCAAAGGTTATAAGCCAACCCCTTTAAAACCTTACGACGGTATTACAAATATGGAAAAATTCTTGGTTTAAGCCAAACTTTACCTTAAGTTTTATGAAAATTCTTTAACGGAAAATTATTAAAAAGTGATAATTATTTTTCAGCTGTTTGCCGGAAAAGTTCTTCTATAGTTCGACCTTATTATAAACGATTACTTTATGAATTACCCTAACTAATTTTCCGACTTAACCAATTATATTTTCGGCAACTATAAATATTTTAAAGAAAGAATACGAACTTTGTTTCGAAATTCCGATAAAGAATAGCATGCGGTCGAATAATTGCATTTTTTCCAGCAAACCAAGTTAACAGCTAAGTATGCGACTGAATTTAATCGCCTTATATCAGTTTTTAATTTCCCAAAAAGTACATTGTTTTATCTTTTTTATAACGGCTTAAAATCGCAAATTAAGGATAAAATGTACAAAATGCCTAAAATTGGCCTTTTCTAAAATTATATTAATAAAGCTATTATTACTGATCGACGTGCCTTTGAAAGGTACTTAAAGAAAAAGAGATCCGACAGAAAAAGGGACGATTAAAGCTTTAGCAGCAAATCCCAAAAAAGTAAAAATAAAGATAGGACCTAAAAGGAAGCAAATACTACTTTTAGGGAATCTAAAAAGGATAAATCGAATATTAAATGCATTAACTATAGCAAAAAAAGCCATTATAAGAACGAATGTCGTTTCCTAGCCAAAAGAAACTCCAAGAAAAAAGGGATTCCTTAAAAAAAGGCCCGAACAGCCGAATAAGAAACAAACAATAAAAGCGAAAAAAAAAAAAGTTAATTCCACCTTTTTCCAACAGGAATATACCATTACGACGACTTATTATAAATCAAGCGGCAACCTAAAGTACGAGCGTTACCCGATTTGCCAGAATTAAATAGTTAAAGCTTGCAAATATTATCCCGGACAACTAGCCTTTAAGGTAGTTATAAAGCTAGAATGCAAATATCATTTAAATGTGCAAAAGTACGAAATATACTACGAATATGGCCAGATGCGTTCCGATAACCATAAGCAAAAAACCCCTAAATCCAGTAAACCTTTAAAACGGGCGGTATATTTCAAAACCGAAACCTTTAAACAAAACTCTATTAAAAAGTACGGTTTCTTCCATTTTTCGGCCTGCAACGATAACGATTATTCAATTTACTTTCGAGCGAAGGAAAATAACGATCATTGGCCCGGTTAGAACGAAGAAATTCTTATAAAACCTAATAACGACTGCAGATGTATCGAAATTCCCCGATGGCCCGAATACCTTCGATCTTGTTATTTGCATCCCGATTCGGATCAGAGCCGAAAAGTTATTGCTTAGGGTTGCTTATGTTATACCCCCATGCTATGCTTAATGCATAAATTTCTGGATATAGGAGCAAGCTCTGCAGAAATCTCAATTTCGAATCGGAAACTTTTCTAAACGTTAAAGGTAAAAATCACTAAAGTAAAATACCAGATTGGCCAACGAAAGTGGTATACTTACATAAACGATAAATATACCAAATACGTAGTTAAGAAAGCTCGCGAATAAAAACGCTTCCTAGCAAACAGAATTACGAAGTCAAAAAACGGCAAAGGCTTTCGAAATTAAGGCATTAAGAAGTTTTGCGAACCAAGACCTTATATGAAGCAAAAAAAGGATTACGAAGCTAAATCGAAATTTTTATTCAGTACCAAAGCTAAACTTTTAAAGCCATAATTGACTTTGGAACAGAAGGTAACTTTATTTCGCCAGCCGTAACGGAAAAATATTATATTTTTTGGAAGTATAAATTAAAATCTTACAAATTACGGATAATTAATGGAAGTTTTTTTAATACGATAACGGACGAGTTTTTAAGGAAACTGAAAAACTTTTAATATAGATTTAAAGGTACCGGAAGTATTTTACGTTGGATATCGCCGATATTTTAGGTTATGATGTTATCCTGGGAATGCTATAGCTTAATTCTAGCAATTTATTAATTAACTAAAAAATTCGCCAGCTTTCTTAAAATTACGAATTAATTTTTGTTAAAAAAAGGTTTAAAGAAGTTTGCTATATTATCCGAAAAGCCAAGGTATTAAATTTTGCCAATATTATACCTTTAGAATATCAGCGATTCGAACGACTTTTTAAGGATAAAGAAAATTACGAATTGCTTTTATATAGATAATAAGATTATTATATACCTATTAAAAAGGATATTACCTTAGGTTTTATAAAATTTACTATATAAATCCAAAAAAAGCAAAGGCTTAATAGAAAAGTATTTAATTATCCGAATTCCCTGCAGGATACTTTGTACTTATGGTACCCAAAATTAAGGACGGCAAGTAGAAAATCGATTAAGATAAAGATTTGGTTTATCGACGCGTAGTCGACTATCGACAGTTAAACGATATTATTATTAAAAACGGTTATTACCGTATTAAAATAACGAAAGGAAAAAAAATAAAAAACTGCCGTTCGAACAATATACGGATATTACGAATACCGAGTTATGCTTTTAAAATTTACTAACGCCTTTGCCAATTTCTAACGCTTGATTATAATTATACTTAGGAAATTCCTAAACAAATATGTTTTTGTTTACCTCGACGATATCCTTATTTATTCCGAAACGCTGGAAAAATATAAAAAGTATATTTTCCAGGTTTTTAAAGCTTTAGATATAGCAAATATCCCAATTAATTCCGCCAAAAGTATATAATATACGTAAAAGTTAAATTATTTAGGATTTACGCTTACTTCCAGTTAAATTTAAATTTAGGACTTTAAATTAAAAACAGTTAAAAATTGGCTTATTCTTAATAAGGTAACCGTTACCGATATTTGGTAAATTTTAAGATTTACGGGTTACGTACGTAACCTGATTAAGGGATATAAAGATATTATTAAATTATTAACGAAACTTATTATTAAAAAGTATATTAAAAAAGAATTTAAACTTTTAAAGGAAATTAAGGAAGTTTTTTAGTTACTTAAAAACGAAATTACTAAAGTATTAATAATAAGATTACTTAATGCCGACAAAAAGAAACGTTTAAAGATAAACGCCTTAAATTATGCCCTAGGCGTAATTCTAGAGTAATAAGAAAATAATGGGAAATGGTACTTAGTAGCTTATTATTTTAAGGCTTTTCGAAACGTAAAATTCCGATATAAGATCTACGATAAAAAGCTGTTAGCGATTATTAATGCTTTTAAGAAATGGAAACCTTTTTTTAGCGGAACCAAAAAGCCTTTCGATATTTACTTAGATTATAAGAACTTTATCCGGTTTATAACGACTTAAGAACTAAATAAACGTTACGAAATTTAAATAATTTTCCTGTCGAAATATAACTTTTAAATTTATTATATTAAAAGGAAAGAAAATATCCAAGCAGATATTTTGAGTTATAAAGGAAATTACGATTTTAAGGTTCCGAAACGTCGAATGTAAATGCTGTAACAAATTAAGAACGGTACCTTACGGTTATGTAAAATATTAAAGCAATTTACTTTAAGATTTTTAACGAAAATCCGAAATTCCTATAATAAAAAAAAGCAAAAAGAAATGCAATAATTAAATAGATAACTTAAAAACTAGCTGTTGTACCGTAATAAAATCTATATCCCTCGAAATTAATAAAAGCAATTCGTTAAAAAATTTTACGAAAATCTGTTATATGGACATTAGGATATTTTTAAAATTATTAAACGATTGCAAGAAAAATACGATTTTCCAAAACTTCGACGAATTATTAAGCAGGTAATTATGGATTGTAATATTTGCAATAAGGTAAAAGCAGCCCGATATAAGCCCTATAAACTTTTATAGCCTATAAATATTCCAGAAAAGGCTTGAAATATTATTGCTTAGTATTTTATTACCGGTTTACCCCTATCAAAAAACCCCGTTATTAAAGTTTAATACGATGGAATATGGGTAGTCGTTAATAGATTTACCAAGTATGGGTATTTTCTACCTTTTAAAGGAAACGTAACGGTAAAATAACTAGTTTACGCCTTTATCCGATATTACCTTAATAAGCATAAAATACTAAAAAGAATTATTTTAAATAAAGATAAGCTTTTTATATTAAAGTTTGGTACTAGCTTTTTTAAGTAAATGGGCGCCAAGTTTAAATTTTCGACAGCATATTACCTATAAACAAATGGACAAATAAAACGTTTAAATTAAACGTTAAAGCAGTACTTAAAAAATTATATCAACTATTAACAGGATAATTAAGTTAAACTTTTTCTATTAATTTAAATAGCTTATAATATTTCTGTTAACGAAAATATAGGTGTTTTTTTCTATATAACGGTATATAATTACCAAGCAGAAACTTAACGGCCAGAATAGCTATTAAACGAAGTTTTAAAGTTGACCGCGAAAGTTTTTCGAGCAAAAACGGTAACAACTGAAATCCAAATAGTACAAGTCCGCCTATAAAATAAATTACGATTTTTTAACGAAAAATAACTTAATATTACAATAAAAAAAATTAAGGAATTAATTTTATCGAAAAAAAATAAAGTTTACTTATTACGCTAAAAACAAAACGCGACTTCGAACATTTTTCAAATTAAAATAAAAAGATCCAGTAATAAGTTTAACTTTAAAAAGTTTGGTCCGTTCAAAATCGATAAAGTTATTTCCAGGATTAATTACCGACTGTTATTACCTAAAACGATAAAAATATACTTTGTTTTCCATATTTCTTTGTTTAAACCAGCACCTAAGAACGCCCCGCTGGAAACCAATTTGGAAGTCGAAAAAGACGACGATAAGTACGAAGTTGAACAAATACTGGATTCCAGGGTAGTTAAAAATAAGGTCCAATATTTCATCAAATAAAAGGATTACCTACATAAAAAAAAAATTTGGGAACTCTTTAAATACTTAACGAACGCGAAGGATTTAATTAAAACGTTTTACCGCTAGAATCCTAACCGACCGTCTTTAACGCAGCCAAGATCGCAAATAACAACGGCCCAACACCCAAATTTAGCCCCCCAACGTTTTAATCGAAAAAAGTAAACGCTTTTATTATCGCATCAATCTTAAAAGCAAACTGTGCTTGCGCGGTAGCAGCCCGTCGCCGTTCATTTTCTACTTTTTTTTTTCCTTTAGTTAATCCAATTCGAGATTTTCGTTCAGCATTTTTATTGCCCGACGTTTTAAAAGGTTTTACTAAAGCTTTAGCCGTTTTAACCGACCAACAAATGCCTATATTTCTTTTTTTTTTTTTGGCGCTGATGCAAGTTATCTATTTTTTTTTAGCCCGTTTTTAAAGGATTAATAATTAATCCTTTACTTATCGTTACTTCTTTTAAAAACGTTTTTGCTCCTAAGTTATTCGGTCTAAAAAATTTATTGTCGCCACGTTACAGTTTCAACGTTGACGGCGTTGACAATTGTTACAAAAAAAAACGCCCGCGGTAAACCGATAATTTGTTTCTTTAAAACGAATACACGAAGAATAAGAATAATGCCTATCGCCAAATTTTTTAAGCCAATTAGCCCGACTTTTACGAAACAGTTTCTAGTTTGGACGAAAGCGCTTGTTTAACTTAGCAGCCCGGTTCGACATCATAAAACGGAAATTATATTATGCGGAAAAAATTAAAAAGGAAGGAATATACTTATCTATTTTATCTTTAAGACAAAGATTTTAAAAAAAGAAAAATAATATTACGTTTAATTAATATGGAAAAAGGATATGCCAAAAGGATTATCGAAATAGTTCCAAAAGTTTTGGAAGCAACGGATAAATTTCGGTTAAAACTCTTATATGCCTGGTTGTACTTGGATTTGATAAATATGGAACATATTTATCCATAACCATTATGGAAAGATATGTTTGGATTTGTTAAATATGGAATATTCCCAAACACATCTACCACAACCATAAAATCGGAAAGATATATATAAACTAATAATTTTCTATGTAAATAGCATCCAGATAAATTCGGTCCTTAACTATCAATTTAAATCTTTAATTAAAGGTAACATTCTTTAATTAAAGGAAAAATCCGCAAATTTCTTTAACGAACAAACTACTGAATCATTCTTCGCCCTATTGTTACCTACAAATCAAGAACCCCTTTCGGATACTGCTCATACTTCCAGGTAGTTATGTAACAGGTTCGTTACAGTATTTCGCTATTAAAACAAAGCCTTTTATAAGCCTGTTCCGAAAAGGTTAACCTTTTATTTAGGGTTTTAATTAAAATTAAGTAATAAAAAGCGGTAAGAAAGCGATTACGATTGTTCCAATTTTGATTACCTTGGATTACAGCCTTAATGCCGGAAAATTTATTGCAAAAATAAACGCGAATAAGAAAGGCTTCGAATATATTTTTGGTTAATCAATTAATAAAGTAAAATATCCCGCGCGTTTTAAGAATAATACCTAAAAAGGTCCCGAAATAAATTATAACATTAACAAATTAAAATATAGAATTATTTTTAAAATTTTAAGGAAATTCCGGAACTATATTTATAAAATCCGATTCGTGTTAGAAACTAACGTTAAAATGCTGATAGCTTAAATTAATAACTTTTTAAGCTTTTTGCTTAATGCTAGTTATTCGTTAGGTCGCTTAAACAAAGATATTCGATTTCGAAATTGGATATATCCTTAGTAAAAAGAGCTTAGCTGTAAACGGTTTGTCTAGAAAGCTGCCTGAAGCCTTTAACGCGTAAAACGATTAATAGAAAAAAAGAAAATCGATAACTTTATTAATATTTAGCTTAATGTTATTCCGCTTAATTTAATTTTAACTGGCATAGCCTTTATTTTTACTGATACAGATCTACAACAAGGACCCTTTATTAGAGATTAGTTTAATAAGTTATAAAAGTACGCTAGGTCTTTAACGATACTGGATTTTACTAATCGGCTTAATAATACTATAAAAAGGAAAAGAAATATTTCTAAATCGGAAGCGTTAAATTACTTTATTTAGGACGGTATTTTTTAACGTAAGGCAAATAGTACGGCAGCCGGCGAGTGGCGGAAATTAGGTAATATTATGAAAATTATAGCTATAAAGGGCGAAGTGCGACCTATTGTCGTATAGCAGCTTTATATTATTAGCGTAATATATTTGGCCATGTTCGAAAGGCAATGCTTGCATATGTTAAATATTAAAAAGCAGCCTATCGACGTTTCGAAAATGCTATAAATTTTGCAGCCGATTAACATAAGCGTTATCTAGGTAATCGATGTTTAGTTTATGCCCAATGACAATAGTTGCAAAATTACTGTCGAAGTAAGATGCAAATTATCCGATTATTTAGAAGTTCAAGCCCTACGATTAATTGCGTTAACAGCAATTAAAAAGTTCTTAAACGAATTATTTTTTTTTTGATATAATATCCTGATTAAAATTAAAATTAATAAAGGTTTAAAGAATAAGGGCGAGATTATTAAAGGCTATGACGTATTAAGGATTAAAAGGAAAGTTGGTGCTACGTATGCAGCTTAGCGATAAGGCCTGGTTGAAAAAGGATACGTCCCGATCGTTAAAGCTTTGATAAAAGCGACGAATAGGATTAGTATAGAATAAGCTAAGCTTTTACCTAAAATAGTTTTCGCCGATAATACCATTATAAAAAGTTATGGCCTTAGCTCTTATAAACTGCTGTACGGACAAAAAGCGTTTTTACTGATCGAAATAATCCTGCTGACATGGAGAATTGTAACTTAAAACTTAAATATTCCGAGAGAAAATTTAATTACGTAAATGATTCGGCTTTTAAAAAGGAAAATTGAAAACGTAGCCAAAGTTACCAAGGTAATCGCTGATCAGCGTTGTAAAGCTGTTAAACTGGCGAACGAAAAAGATAAGAACAAGATAAAAGATAAACCTTTGAAAATAGACGACTTGGTGTTGTTATATAATACGTTACGATATTTAAATATGTTTAGGGATATAAAGCGAAAGTACCGTTAAACTGGGCCGTCTTTAATTAGTAAAACCATTAATTTAGGTACTTATTATTTGAAAGAAATTAATAGAACGAAGTTATATGATATCCTTTTTGCTAATGAATTAAAGCAATTTGTGAAAAAACGATATTAAAAGCTGATTAATTTATAAGAAAATAACTAGACGAAATTGCTCTTCAATTAGCCTGACGATACGATGTCGGACATCTTGGACGCTGCAAATGTTAAGCCATTTAAAACTGGTAACCTAAAGCTTTAAAACTAGTAAGAATAAATATTAAAGTATAAATACCTAGTGGCCGACTTAAAGGTTATGCGGTTGTAGACAATAGCGAGACAATAAAGACGACCCGATTAGGAAAACGAAAAAGATTAACGTAATTGATTAAAAGAAATTAAATATATTAACTAATTTCTTTAAATTTCCTTAAATTCTCTTAAATTCCCTTGTTGTCCCGGCTACCAATATCTTATATGATAACTCTAATGCTTTACTTATAATTAATATGTCTGGCTGTACTTGCCCAGAACGGGAAATTAGTAATATATTTTTCCACCTTACTTCGAAGCTAATTTCCATCGTATATTTTGATAATAGAACAAGTTTTTACGCAAATGTTTTCTTTAATTCGTGGTAATCGTAAAAAGCTAGCCTTAAATGCCTTAAATCGATCGTTCTGGAAAATATAGTTATATTCTTTGATAAACCCGATATAGTTACTATAGACCCCGTCAAAGAAGCTAAAAATCGACCGACATTTAAAAAAACAGGTATATTCCGTATTAATTACAATGTTCTGATGTAATATATCGCTTTTCGCAAAGCTCGTAAGGTACTAAGTTAAGTATATTAAATATTTAAATAAACAAAGTAGTAACGTATCGGGATTTTTTGGCAAGAAAGGTTATGAAAAAGTCTAAAGGACTGGCCCGATAAGCTTCGACGTATATTGGATGCGATATCGAATTTTCCACTATTTGGAAATCCCTAATCATATTGGATTAGGCATTTGCGGCCGACCAAAAGTTTTTACCTTCGATCAGCCATTGTATGTACCGACCAGTAGCTGGACTACCGAATAATGCTAATAAACATAGCCCTAAGAATTTATATTAATTAACGGACTTCATTAACGATATTACAAAAACAAAGTACTTACTTCGATAGATTTAAATATAATGTAATGTATAATATTTCGCTTATTTCGGAATTTGGTTACGTTTTGCGTATTATTCAGACGAACGTACAGAAAACGTAACGGTTTAATATTAATATATGGTCCAGGAATCCGATTAATCATACGAGGATTTGTTAGGATTATCGAAGCCGTTAATAAAAACCTTAGAACAGAACTGCGAAGTACCGACATTTCAGGTAGAAAAGGTACAACCGACACTGGATCGCCGACCACCGATCGTTTGTTTACTGGTGCCTAGGATAGGACTGGGTTTTAAAGGTATTTTAGCTACCTTTATTAATGGTAGTATACGTCGAAATGGCCAAAGTTTTGGGAACCGTGAATTATCTATAACTGGTATTTTAAAAGGTAATACATCCTGATTAAATGCTATACTGTAAAATCTGTACTGGAAGATAAAGGCTAGGTTATAAATGGGTGCTCGACGATACATTAGGTTTTAAAACTTACGACGATTTTCAAGATCGTATAAAAATTTAGTATCCCGATTATTACTTAAGGCTTTATCGATACAACGGGTTAATAACTTGGAAAATATAAACGAATTTAACGCCGCCAAAATCGTACGACGCTAATTAAAGATCTAGTTTAATATTTTTATATTTTCTACAACTTTAGGATCGACGGGCTTCTCAATACCAGGATTTAAAAGCTTATTACCTGGTCCATATTGTTTTTTAATAAACAATTCTTTTATAAAACGGACCAGGTTACCTAAGTTTATATATGCGCGAAAATCTTAAGTATTACGTAAATTTAATAGTTAAGGAAAACTTATAATGGTATTAAGTAATACAATAAAAACGGTTATATATATTTAGGTGTATATTAGGCTAAAATAAATATAATTTGGAAAAAAACGTTGGAATAATATTGCAGAAAAGTTGTAAAAGAAATATAAGTGCGAAAACGAATACGCATACCTGATTAAAGAAAGCGACGACGACAGCACCTTCCTATAAAACTTCGGATAAAACCTTCTAAGATTTCTTTGGCGTATACGTTTTCTAAGCAAAAATTCGATACATTAGCTCTATGTACATCTAATCAGTTGGACGCATAAGTTACTGGCAGATTCTGGCGAATTTCTATACCTATACAATAATTACACTTTAATATCGACAAAATATTTACATCCCCATACCAATATATTTACATATATATACTATAACGTGCTAGATAAGCTCGCGACCCGGACAAGCTCGCGAGCTAATTTTTGGCACCTCGCAACCACTAACCCAAATAACTCAACCACAATACATCAAATTAATTCTAATTAATCGTATTCTCTTTCGCAGACCGTATCTACAACTTCTGGACAAGTGCACGCATTATATCAAAGCTTGTTGCGGACGCCATATTGCCATTTATTCCTTTTAACCTAGCCGCGATTAACTACCTTTTAACGCGTCCAAGCCAATATTACCCCCATTTCGTATAACCCAAAGCCGACCGATTAGATAACTATTCTCGACCGAATCCTTAACCCAAATACGCGAGCATTTCTTGTCCGGCTTCAATACGTTGAAGATATACGTAGGAGAACGTGTTATAGGACGCGTTGGAGAGCATGTTAGGGGGTCCGTGCGGGGCGTCTCGCGGGGCGTATGGCAGGGCGTGTCGGGCTTGATTTCGCAACAATTCGATACCTACGCAATAAAATAATTAAAACAAACGTTTCCCAGAAAGATAAATACTTTCTATATAGGATAAACATGGTCTTTTAGCCAGCAGAAAGGTTGTGGTAAGCAATTGCTGCTAATAGGTGCTGAAGTTGGGCGGTTGCGAGGAGGTTAGCAGGAAGGAATGGCAATATAGCGTCCGCAACAAGCTTTGATATAATGTGTGCACTTGTCCAGAAGCTGTAGATACGGTCGACGCGAGATAATACGATTGATTAGAATCAATTGGATGTGTTGTGGTTGAGTTATTTGGGTTGGTTGTTGCGAGGTGCCAAAAATTGGCTCGCGAGCTTATCTGGCACGTTATATTATTTCCAGTTACTATTATTGTCTCCAAGTTACCTAATATCACACTTAAGCATATTAATTAATCCATCCTTAGTTATTATGTCGTCATCTAAGAAGCGTACTATGCAAGCTAAAGGCGAAAGCTTTACAAAGTTAAATACCTCGAATTTTAAAAAGCTCGTATAATTAGCTAATGCACCTATATGAAAAAAAGATAATATGGTATAGTTTCTTTAGAGAGATATATAATAACAGTTCTACCCCCTATTCTATAAAAGAAGTTACGCTTTAAATTCGTTTTAATCGGGCTATTTTTATATATTTACGAAATATAAACGGTTAACGTCTATGAAGAAATATTACCCCGTTACTACATTGGTTAACGGAGTATTGAAATAACTTAATAGCTGTATATTTATGGCAAACTCTTATAATTATTCAAAATGAAACTTACTTACACTCCGAAAATGTTACTGTTTTTATTCAAATTATCGGCCAGGACGTACCTTAAAAACTTTAGTTACTATTTTAAAAGCTGGACGAATAGTTGCGCATAGCAAGTCTAATCTAATCCTTAGTAAGGCCGTAAAGGCGATTAATACCGAGGGGCTAAAATATGTATAGTCTGTCGCCTAAATCAGAATCCGGACAGATAAAGATTTTAATGGAGCATTAGATTAATATGTTGCACGTCCGATCAGAACGTTTAATGCTGATATTCGATACCTATGCCACTTATAATTGTACCTAATTGCTACTCTAGTTATACCGAGAAGCGTAAGAAGGTTCAGGCCTTGATAATCCGTTTGCCCGAGTAGCGATCGTTAAAATGCCTACCCAAACTAAACATTATACTTGCCGACTGGATGGGCGAATTTCGAATGGAATACAAAATTACCCGAATGATTAAAGAATACCTGGAGCTGAAACCAAAAAAGGAGGACGTTAAAAAAAACCTAAAAGAATAACCTGGAAAATCCCCGTTTCCGCTAACTGAAAAAGATAACGATAAGCCAAATATTAATCAGTCTGCTCGACCATTCCATGGTAGACGACGTCGACCAAAGGAACGCCTTAATTAGTCTCGTTAATTATCCGTACGACTATCTACGACATTAATACCCCATTTCTTATTAATTTAGACTGGCCCATCGACGTCGAAAGCTATTTGTTCTAATTTGATACTTACGAGATTATTATTCGAAATAAAGTATAAGCCTCGACCGGATATTGGTGATCAGCGAACACTGGTAATGGCATAAGGTTAATATGTTATACCGTACAAGTAAGTAGGAGATATATTCGAGGATACAAGGTGAAAACTTAAACCGTACTTTCTATAAAAATGGCCAGGCTGGGTTAAATACAAAGCATTAATTAGTACGGAGAAACCAAAGATTAAGGCTTAAAAGAAGCAGGAAAGGGCCAAGCAGCGGGAGGATTTCGCTAGACGTCGAGAACGAAATCTTAAGTTAAGGATGATGAATGATAAGCTGCGTAAGCGCTAGCCAAATTAATTAATAGGTTTTATATATATTTCATAGCGTCGGGAGTTTGTTGCCTTATGTTTTTATTTGTTTCTTAAGATAAATTAAAGATAATCCTATTTCGAGAAAAGAGAGTTGAAATGGTGCAGGATGTTGGACCGGGAATATAGCTTGGCTAATTAATTAGTTATCTTTACATGTATATTTCTAAGAGCTTTTTTCGCCGGGCGCAACCCCGAAAAAGGTTTATTACCTTTGGCATTTATACTTTATCATTATTATTCGAGACTTAGGTTCAATACTATTAATACAGTTTTGCGTTGTCTTTAATTCCCGTTGACTTTGAAGTTCGATTGTGACATAGTCTTTAAAGATGCTCTGATCAAGGCTGAGTCTCCTCGTCCTAATTCAATAGTAAGCCCTTAAGCAGGCTTTGCAACGAATACCTTACGTATTAATTCCTACTGCTTCTGTTTATTTCCGCTTCGATCCGTTTAAAAACCTTTACGACTGCTACGTTTCGACCTACGCCTTGGGGGGGGTTTTTTTTTACGGTAAAAGGTTAATATCCTTGGTATTTTCTTAATCAAAATCGCTCTAATTAAAGAGATTTACAAAACTTTCTTAAAAATCGGAAGCGCTACCTTAATATTTCATAATATAAATAAGGAATAAGTTAACGTCTAATAATCTAAAAAGTTCCCAGTTACCTTTTAATAACTAATCGTACCGTTATCGATTTTACCTTTTTTACTATTTGGAAGATAATTATTTAGATTTCTATAATTAAGGCTAAAGATATATACAAGTTGTTAATCTATATAGTTACTATTTTTGTTTCTAGAACGTTATAACGTTATCTTTTAGGCTATTACTTCCTACTATTTTACGATCTATTTATTTAATTTCTTTATTAACTTCGAAACTTACTTTAACTTTTCGCAGTACTTTCGTTAAATATTATTCATAAACCTACTGTTATATATCTTATCGGATTCGGCTAAAGTAACGTACTATACTCTTAAGTTTTTTGCTAGAAGGAAATTTATCTTCTTAATTACTGGAAATACCGACTTCAGGATTTATTTCGTAAGGTCGCTAATTTTGTTGCAAACGGTTTCGTATTCCCATCTTTATAAATATACGTTGCGAAATTCTAAATATAGGTTCGTTTACTTTTTGTCGTTATTTCAAAGATATTTATTAGATAATTTATATAATCGATTTCTTCGGTCTATATAATTCCTTCGGAAAGGAATTAATTATTTGCGTCGTTATTTAACGAAATAATCTCTTTGGATAAAAGGTTATATTACGTTTTATAAGTTCGACAGACCATGCATTATCCTAATAAAGGTCGATATAACGCCAAATACCAAGCGCGTACGCTTTAAATTAAAATTCGCCTTTAAAGCGATTTTAATCTTTAAATCTCTTATAAATGACGGAAAACGTTAACGTTACAGTCGCCATTGTAAATATTAAAATATACAAATAATTGCTATTAATATACAGTCTATACCGCCTTAAACAGTAAGTGATTAATTAATAATAACGCAAATTAAGCGAATAAAACTTTTAATTATCAGATATAGGAGACCTCAGTTATGTTGTATTAGATGACTAGCTGCAGGCGCTTTAAAACGGGCACTCCTCTTTCATGGAGTTTAATCACGGAACCTATATGTTTCGATCAGAGGGAGCCTTTCCGTATATAGGGTGCTAGTGCACCCCCTGCTAGCTGACAATAATAGTCCAATCAATAAAAGAAACGGCCTACACAGATGCAGCTACCTTGGTTTCCAGTTGCTGTTACGCTTTCTCCAAACCTTTAAATTCTTTTATCGCTTTCGTACTTTAAATCTCTCGACGTAACATTTCGATTCCACGGTAACGCAAACCTTACGTAATTTTTAAAAGCGATCAAATTTATTTACGGCGGAACGAAAAGCTTCTCGCGTTTATTTTCTTTAAATTCCAATCGTGTTTCTTTATTTAGAAGCCGTTAGTATTTAGAAATAAAAAGACCAAATAAATTCCAAAAACTATTATATTTAATACAACGAGAACATTTTCCGAAATCAAAATACACCTTAAAATTCTTTTGCTTCAATTTACAACGAGAACAGAAAATATAAAAAGATATGTTAAAACGAAAACGATTAATTTATTTCGATAAAATTAAAGCGTTATTACTTTTACGAGATCTTTATTTTTTAATACGACCGGATATAGCAGTTAAACAATAAATAGTAATATATATAAAAAGAAGTTACTTACTAAAAAGATTACGACAACAAATTAATCTTTAAAAACAAAACTCTTAGAAAATGAGAAATCGTATCATAACCAAAAAGCTTAGTTTGTTAATAAACGGTCGAAAAATATAAAACGCTTCTTCGACGTAGGTTTCGATTACATAACTGGCTTAAAGATCTTAAAATACTTAACGTCTTAAACCTTTTAAATTTGCGATAAGCTTAAAGAACTTAACGGGCTTAAAGGTTTAAACCGTTTAAGCATCTTAAATTAAATGTAGAATATATATGCTTACTATTTTCTATAGTTTAAATAATACTAGCTTGCAATATAACTTAATTACCTAAATCTATATCTGCTATTACCAAACGTAACTATTACTTTATTGCTTAAATTCCTACGATACCACTGCTAACATAAACCATACTACTGATATTTAATAGTTGGTTAAGCGCATAGCCGTTACATTACTAAAAAAAGAAGCTTAATACGGGGTCTAGATTTTAAACCAACTGCGGGGAACCCATATTTAAAATAGGTTTAATAAAGGGGCTGGAATTTGGTTAATGTTACGAATTAGGACCTGTTCTCTCTGTCTGGGCAAAGACACGCTACGGTTAAATTCCGGAAGCAGATGTCTTGGCACTTTAATGTGATCTAGAGGATCTGATAGGTCTGGACCAGATCATACAGATCCAGCAGATCCAGGATATACCCATAAAAATAAAAGGATATATTGAATTGGGACGGGGAGACTCAGCCCTGATCAGAGCATTTTTGAAGACCGTGTCACAATAGAATAGCCGAGTGAAGCGGTAATGAAGGCAAACGCAAAACTATATTTGGATGGTGTTGAACCAGACTCTAGAATGATGATGAGTGGACGGACGATAGGTGATGAACATGTCTCCGGGATTGCGCCCGGCGAAAAGAGCTCCTAGAAATACACAGGTGAGGCTGACTAATTGATCGGCCAAGCCATGGCCCCTGGCCCGGCACCCTGCACTATTTCAATATAACGAATGGGTTTTTTCTATAAAGAGCACCTACTTGGTTTCGCTTTTTAGTTATTAATCTAAGTCTTTAATTAAAGGTAACGTTTTACGATTAAACGAAAAGTCCGCAAATTTTTTTAATGAATAAATTACTAAATTATTTTTCGCCTTATTATTACCTGCAAATTAAAAACTTATTTCGAATACTGCTTATACTATTAGGTAGTTATATAACGGATTCGTTATATTTTGATAATTTGTTAATTGATATTAGACGAATAGTTTAAGACTTAATTAGGTATAAGCTTTTTAAACATCATAAAGACGATATTACAGAACGGCGTTTAGAAAATAAATAATATGTCCGATCGCTATTATTAACCAGTAAAGGATTAATAAGTGGATTAAAATATTTTACGCTTTATTAAAGAAATTCTTTTTTTTTTAGTAACATAGTCTCTTTTAATACTCGGTTTTAAAGAAAACCTTTTTCTTTTTAGCTATAACTTTTTCCGGCCCCCAAAAAAATTATTAAGGTTCAGGAAAACGAACCGGAAAAGGAAAAAAAGAATCTGATAGCCCGAAAAGCAAGGAAAAAGAATATATGATTAACGACAAACTGCACATCTTAATAACTAAACTTTAGTCGGTAAGAAAGGAAAATATTAAACTCGTTCGACAGCAAAGGTTTTTAATATTACCTTTATTCGCCGCGAATTAATTCCGCGAAAATATTGTTCCACCTTTTGCTTATTATAAAATGGTTAAGATTAAAAGTTATAAGCTAATACTTTTAAAACCTTGTAACGGCATTATAAATATAAAAGGATTTTTAGTTCAGGTTAGACTTTATCTTAAGTTTTACGAAAACTCCTTAACGGAAAAGTATTAAAAAGTAATAGCCATTTCCTAGTTGCTTGCAGGAAAAGTTTTTTTATAGTTTCAGCCAATTATGAAAACCTATTTCAAAAATTACCTTAAGGAATTTTCCGACTTTACCAATTACATTTCCGATAATTACGAGCACTTTAAAAAACGTATACGAACCTTGTTTAAAAATTTAAATAAGCTATAAAATACCGTTAAAAAGTTACCTTTTTTTCTAATAGATAAAATTAGCGGCTAAGTATACGACGGAATTTAATCGCTTTATGGCAACGTTTTACCTACCAGAAATATCTTATTTTACCCTTATTACGAAAGACAAAATTATAGGTTACGAACGAAATATATACAATACTTAAAATAAAGCGTTTCCAGGATTACATTGATAAGGCTATTATTGCCGATAAACGTACTTTTAACAAATACCTGGTAAAAAAAGAAATTAAAAAAAAAACCAATCGACGTTTTACCAGTAAGTTTTAAGGAAGTAAAAATAAGGATAAATTCTAGAAAAAAGCAAATACCACTTTTAAGGAAGTCTAAAAAAGATAAGTCAAATGTTAAATGCTTTAACTGTAGCCAAAAAGGCTAGTACAAAAACGAATATTATTTTCGAGCCAAAAGGAACCTTAAAAAAGGAGGGATTTCTTAAAAAAAGGCCCGAACGGCCAAATAAGAAATAGATAATAAAAGCGAAAAAAAAAGATGTCAGTTTTATTTCTTTTTCACAGAAATATACCATTGCGACGACTTATTATAAACCAAGCGGCGACCTAAAATACGAACGTTACCCGATTGCTAAAATTAAATAATTAAAGCCTATAAGTATTATTTCAGATAACCAGCCTTTAGGTTAGCCATAAGGCTAAGATACGAATGTTATTTGGAGATGCAAAAATGCGGAATATATAACAAATATAGCCAAATACGCTCCGAACTTAATAACTATAGGTAAAAAACTCGTAAATCAAACGAACTCCCAAAACAAATAATATATTTTAAAACTAAAGCCCTTAAACAAAACCTTGTTAATAGGCATAGTTTATTCCATTTTCGGCTTGCAACGATAACGATTATCCAATTTACTTTCGAGCTAAAGAAAATAACGATTATTGGCCCGGTTGAAATGAAAAACTTTTACCGAGCTTGATAACGACTGTAAATATATCGAAATCCCCCAATAGCTCGAATACTTTCGATTTTGTTACTTACATCTCGAATTTAATTAAAGCTGAAAAGCTATTACTTAAAGTTACTTATGTTATACCCCTATTGCTATACTTAATACATAAACTTCTAGATATAAGAACAAACCTTATAAACATTCCAATTTCAAATCGGAAACCTTTTTAAACGTTAAAGGTGAAAATTACTAAAGCGAAATGCCAAATTAGCCAACGAAAATAGTACATTTGCATAAATGACAGATGTACCAAATACGCGGTTAAGAAAGCCCGCGAATAAAAACGCTTTTTGGCGAACAGAATTACCAAGTTAAAAACGGCAAAGGCTTTCGAAATTCAGATATCGAAAGATTATGGGAACTAAAAGCTTATATAAGGCAAAAAAAGGATTTCGAAGTTAGATTAAGATTTATATTTAATATTAAAGCCAAATTTTTAAAGATATAATTAACTTTAAAGCAAAAGTAACTTTATTTCGCTAGCTCTAATTAAAAAATATTATATTTTTTAAAAGGTATAAATTAAAATTTTATAAATTACCCAACGTACTATACAAGTGAGCGGCACACACAAGTGAGCGGCACACTTTTTGGCACTGCGCAACAATTAATCCAAATAACTCAACCACAACATATCGCATTAATTCTAATTAATCGTATTCTCTTTCGCCGTCTATATCTACAGCTTTTGAACAAATGTACGCATTATATCAAGGTTTGTTGCGGACATCATATTTCCATTCCTTCCTGCTAACCCTCCTGCAACCGACCAACGCCTAACGCGTCCAAGCTAATATTTCCTCCATTTCGTACGACCCAAAGCCGACCGACTAGATAACTATTTTCGACCGAATCCTTAACTTAAATATACGAGCATTTCTTGTCCAGCTTTAATACGTTGAAGATATACGTCGGAGAACGTGTTATAGGACGCGTTAAAAGCGCGTTGGAGGGCATGTTAGGGGGTCCGTGCGGGGCGTCTCGCGGGGCGTATGGCAGGGCGTGTCGGGCTTGATTCCGCAACAATTCGATACCTACGCAATTAAATGATTAAAACAAACGTTTCTTAAAAAGATAAATGTTTGCTATATAGGATAAACAAGTTCTTTTAGCCAGCAGAAAGGTTGTGGCAAAGAATTGCTGCTAATAGCCGCTGAAGTTAGTCGGTCGCGGTCGGCTGAAGAAGAAGGAATGGCAACCTAGCGTCCGCAACAAGCTTTGATATAACGCGTGCACTTGTCCAGAAGCTGTAGATACGGCCGGCGAAAGAGAATACGATTGATTGGAATTAATGCGATGTGTTATGGTTGAGTTATTTGGATTGATTGTTGCGCAGTGCCAAAAAGTGTGCCGCTTACTTGTGTGGACGTTACAGTTAATAAAAATATATCTAAGTATAATACCGGACGAATTTTTTAAAGAAAAACCGAAAAACTTCCAGTATAGATTTAAAAGTACCAAAAGTATCTTACGTTAGATATCGCCGACATTTCAGGTTATAATATTATCCTGGGAATGCCATAACTTAATTCCAGTAATCCGTTAATTAACTGGAAATTTGCCAGTTTATTTGGAATTACGAATTAATTCTTGTTAAAAAAAGGTCCAAAAAAGTTTGTTATATTATCCGAAAAGCTAAGATATTAAATGTTATTAATATTATAACGTTACTTTTAAAATTTTAACATTTCGAACGATTTTTTAATAATAAAAATATTTACGAACTGCTTTTATACGAATAATAAAATTATCGTATATTTATTAAAGAAGAATATTACTTTAAATTTTACAAAATTTATTTTATAAATCCAGAAAAGGTAAAGGTCTTATAGAAAAGCATATAATTAGATTTAAAAAAACTTATATTTAGCTATTTAAATTTCACGCAGGATACTTTGTACTTATAATACCTAATATCCAAAACGGCAAGCAGAAAATTAACTAGGATAAAGATCCAGTTTATCGACGCGTAGTCGATTACCGGCAGCTAAACGATATTACTATTAAAATGGTTATTTTTTAACGTGAATAAATACCTTAAGAGAAAACGTAAACAAAGCTAAATAGTTTACTGCTTTAAACTTTCGTAACGGCTATTACCGTATTAAAATAGCCAAAAAAAAAGAATGGAAAATTATTTTTCGAATAATTAACGGGTATTACGAATACCGAGTAATACTTTTAGAACTTACTAAAGCTTCTGTTAGTTCTTAACGCGTAATTATAATTATATTTAGGAAGTTCTTAAATAAATATATTTTTATATACTTCGACGTCATACTTATTTATTCCGAATATTGGAAAAATATAAAAAGCATATTTTTCAGGTTTTTAAAGTTTTAAATAAAGCAAATATTCGAATTTAACCTTGCCAAAAGTATATAGCATACGTAGAAGTTAAATTATTTAGGATTTATCTTTACTTCCGGTCAGATTTAAATATAAAATTCGAAATTGAAAGTAGTTAAAAAATAGGCTTATCTTTAATAAAGTAACTGTTACCGATATCCGGCAGATTTTAAGATTTACGAGTTACAGACGTAACTTAATTAAGGGATATAAAGATATTGTTAAATTATTAACGAAATTTTACTATTAAAAAATATATCGTAAAAGAATTTAAACTTTTAAAGAAAATTATGAAAGCTTTTTAATTACTTAAAAAAGAAATTACCAAAACATTAATAATAAAACTACTCAATGCCAATAAAAGAAAACGCTTAAAAATAAATATCTGAAATTATGCCTTAAATGTAGTTTTAAAACAACAAGAAATTAATAAGAAATAATACCTAGTAGATTATTATTTTAAGGCCTTACGAAACGTAAAACTTAAATACAAGATTTGGACTAAAAAGCTGTTAACAATTATTAACGCTTTTAAAAAAGAATAGGAATTTTTCTTTAACAGTACCAAAAAGCTTTTCGATATTTATTAAAAACCTTACTCGGTTTATAACGACTTAAGAATTTAACAAACGTTATGAAATTTAGATAATTTTCTTATCGAAATATAATTTCTAAATCCATTAACGTCCTACACATATAAGCGAGCCACATATATAAGCGAGCCGCGTTTTAGCACTTCCCAGCAATGCACTCAAATAACTCAACCACAACACCTTAAATCAAGTTAAATCAATCGAATATTTCTTTGCTAACTGCGTTTATAGCTTCTCGACGAGTGCACGCATCATATCAAGGCTTGTTGCGCACGCTATATTGCTATTCCTTCCTGCCAACCCGCCCGCAACCGACCAACTTCAGCAGCTGTTAGCAGCAATTCTTTGCTACAACCTTTCTGCTGGCTAAAAGAACTTGTTCATCTTATATAGCAAGTATTCATCTTTCTGGAAAACGTTTGTTTTAATCGTATAATTACGTAAGTCTCGAGTTATTACAAAATCAAATCCAATACGCTCTGCCATACGCCCCGCGAGACGCCCCGCACGGACTCTCAATACGCCCTCCAACGCGCTTCCAACGCGTCCTATAACACGTTCTCCGCCGTATATCTTCAACGTATTAAAGCCGTACAAGAAATGCTCGCGTATTTGGGTTAAGGATTCGGTCGAAAATAGTTATCTAGTCGGTCGGCTTTGGCTTATACGAAATGGGGGTAATATTAGCTTGGACGCGTTAGGAGTTGGACGGTCGCGGGCTGGTTGCAAAGAAATAATGGCAATATGGCGTCCGCAACAAGCCTTGATATGATGCGTGCACTCGTCGAGAAGCTATAAACGCAGTTAGCAAAGAAATATTCGATTGATTTGACTTGATTTAAGGTGTTGTGGTTGAGTTATTTGAGTGCATTGCTGGGAAGTGCTAAAAAGCGGCTCGCTTATATATGTGGCTCGCTTATATGTGTAGGACGTTATATTAAAGGGAAAGAAAATATTTAAGCAAATATTTTAAGTTGCAAAAGAAATTACGACTTTAAGATTTTAAAACGTCGGATATAAATGTTGTAACAGACTAAAAACGGTATTCTACAGTTATATAAAATACTAAAGCAACTTGCTTTAAACTTTTAACGAAACTCCGAAATTCTTGTAATAAGGAAAAGCAAAAAAAGGTGCAATAATTAAATAAACAATCTGGAAACCAGCTATTGCACTATAGTAAAATTTATATCTTCGAAAATAACAAAAGTAATACATTAAAGAATTTTACGAAAATCCGTTCCATAAATATTAAAGCATTTTCAAAACTACCAAACGATTATAGGAAAAATACGATTTTCTAAGATCTCGACGAATTGTTAAATAGGTAATTAAGAATTGCAACGTTTGTAATAAGGTAAAAACAGCTCAATATAAGCCCTATAAACCTTTACAGCCCATAAATATTCCAGAAAAGGTTTAAAATATTATTGCTTGGAATTTTATAACCGATTTATCCTTATCAAAAAATCCCATTACTAAAGGTTAATATGATAGAATATGGGTAATCGTTAATGGATTTACCAAGTATGGGTACTTTTTATTTTTTTAAAGGAAATGTAATAGTAAAATAACTGGCTTATGAGTTTATCGGATAGTATTTCGATAAATATGAGATACTAAAAAAGATTATTTTAAATAAAGATAAGCTTTTTATATTAAAATTTAGTACGAGCTTTTTTAAACAAATAGGTGTTAAGTTTAAATTTTTTACACCATATTACCTATAAACACATAAATAAACAGCTCGTTTAAATTAAATATTGGAACAGTACTTAAAATTTACATTAATTACAAGCGGAATAATTGGGTTAAACTTTTTCCATTAGCCCAAGTAGCTTATAATATATTTATTAGCGAAAATGTGAGTATTTTTCTCTATATAACAGTATAAGGTTATAAAGTAAAGAATTAATGATTAAAGTAACCATTCGATAAAGTTCCAAAATTAACCGCGAAAGTTTTCCGAGTAGGAACAATAATAACTGAAATTTAAATAATACAGGTCCGCTTATAAAATAAATTACGATTTCTTTAATAAAGGATATTCCAATATTATAATAAGAAAAGAATCAAGAAATTAATTTTGTCGAAAGGATATAAAGTTTACTTGCTACGTTGAAAATAAAACGTAATTTCGAACATTTCGCAAATTAAAAAGAAAAACCAATAACAAGCTTAATTTTAAAAAGCTTGGTTCATTTAAGATCGATAAAGTTATTTCCAAAATTAACTACCGATTATTACTATCCAAAACTATGAAAATATACCTTGTTTTCCATATTTCTTTGCTTAAACCAATACTTAAAAACGCCCTGCTGGAAACGAAGTTGGAAATCGAAAAAGATATTAGAAAATACGAAGTTGAAGAAATCTTAGACTTTAAATTAGTTAATAACAAAATCCAGTACCTGATTAAATAGAAGGATTACCTATATAAAGAAAATACTTGGGAACCTTTTAAGTATCTAACGAACGCGAAGGACCTGGTTGAAATGTTTTACCGTTAAAATCCTAACCGACCGTTTCCAACGCGGCTAAGGTCGTAGGTGACAACGGTCTAACACTTAAATTTAGCCTTTCGGCGTTCCAATCGAAAGAAAGCGATGTTTTCGTTAAGGCATTAATTTCGGAAGCAAGCCGAACTTGTTTTGCTTTTATACGGCGTTACTTTTTTTCCGCTTTTTCTTTTTCTTTTAATTAATTTAACTTTAAACTTTTTTTTGGCTTTTTTAGCTTTTTTCTTAAGAAGGTTTTATTAAAGACGTAAGCGTTTTAATTCTCTAATAAATTCCTTCGTTTTTCTTTCCGCCGCCTCCTGGTAAGCCAAAAGTTTATTTTAAAGTTTCGCTGGTTTTTTTTAAACGAGACCGTACTTTATCTACCTTTTTTCAACAAATTTATGATTAAAACGTTATAAAAAGAACGCTGGCGACGAATACAGCAGCTGTAACTTAAGAATTCGATTACGTAAAAATAGCCAGATTCGCTAAAACGAACGTAGTTGGAATATAAAAAAGCTTTCGTACCAAATTTTTTAATTGATTTAGTACGGTCGTCCCTGGAAGTTCGCTAGTCCAGACGAAATTTTTTTTTTTTTTTTTTTTTTTTTTTTTTTGGGGGCGGTTTTATTTGTTTTTTAATTTATTTTA
>QJNY01000502.1:0-58800 GCA_004155945.1 Monosporascus sp. mg162 | reverse complement strand
CTGGGGATCGAACCCAGCACTAAGGCGTCACCCACCGTCATGCGATCATTATGTTACGGCTGCACCATACCGTTGCGCCAGGGGCAAAAGATTGGCGGAATGATCGCAATTGTAGCAATCATTCTGGTGCTTGCAGCTGCATATATACTGGAGCTGTCACGGTACTCCCAATCCGTAACAATATGACGATCATGAGCAAAGTATTGGCGAAACTGGAAGGGGAACTAGAAGGGAAACTACGAGAGGGATGGGTTTAGTGAAGCTTAGGAATTGAGGTAGGAATCTATCGTTTTATCCAATTTTGTCTACACGGTCACGTCTCCTTTAAGGAGATTATCTTATATATAAAAATGTTTAATTTTTAATCGAAAAAAAGAAAGATAGGTTCCGATTAATTAATTTAGCGATTAAATTAAATGCTGTTACTTTGCGAAATACCTTTATAGCGGATAATTGCAACGAATTTTCCGCGGATTTTGCTATATGTTTATTAATTACTTTAGTAAACTTTTTTTTAGATTACGATTAAATTATTTTGGTTTTAGCCAGCAAAGATTTTATTATTTTCGGATACCGTTAAAACTTTTAAGGTATATTATTATGCCTTAAAGGTTTACTAACTTTGTAGTTTATTTTTGCCGTATAGTTAGGAAGATTTTAGATAATTTGATACCCGATATCGCCCGGCTATTTGTCGATAACGTTAAAGTTAAAGGCTCGAAAATAAGATATAACAATAAGGAAATTTTTCCAGGAATTCGGCGATTCGTTTATAAGCATATCGTTAACATAGATAAAACCCTTTTTTATTGTAAATTTGCCGGTGCGACGATTAATATAAAAAAGTTTTAATAATGTTAAAAAATAACCGTTATAGTTAGATTTATTTGCGGAACGAATCGGCGGCGACTAGATATAATTAAGGTAAAAAAGATCCTAAAAATCCAGGTATATAAGAACGTTTGGGGATTAAAGCTTTTTTAAGTATTATCGTTTATTATCGAATATTTATTACGTGTTTCGTTATTAAAATAAAACTTTTTATACGTTTATTCCGAAAAAAATTAATTTTTTATTTAAGGTTCCAATTAGGATTACGTAATAAAGAATATTAAAAAAGCAATTATTATTGTTTCGATTTTGATTATTTTAGATTATAACTTTAATGCCGGAAAAATTATTATAAGGATAAACGTAAGTAAAAAAAGCTTTAAAAATATTTTCGGTTAATTAATTAATAAAATAAGATATCTTACGCGTTTTAAAAATAGTACTTGGAAAAGTATTAAGTTTAATTACGAAATTGGTAAATTAGAATATCGAATTATTTTTAAGATTTTAAGGAAATTCCGGAATTATATTTATAAAATCCGATTCGTATTTAAGATTAACGTTAAAATGTTAATAGCTTATATTAATAATTTCTTAAGTTTTTTAGCTGGTATTATAATTATTTATTAAATCGTTTAAATAAAGATATTCGAGTTCGAAATTAAATATATCCCTGGTAAAAAAATATAATAACGGATAACTTATTCCGAAAGTTATTTAAAGCCTTTAACGTATTAAACGATTAATAGAAGGAAAAAGTCGATAATTTTATTAATATTTAGTTTAATGTTATTCGGTTTAATTTTATTTTAATTAGTATAGTTTTTATATTTATTGATACAGATCGGCGATAAGGACATTTTATTGGAAATTGGTTTAAAAATTTACAAAAGTACGTTAAACTTTTGATGATATTGAATTTCCTTAATCGGTTCGATAATGATTTAAGGAAGAAAAAAAAATGCTTTTAAATTCGAAGCGTTAAATTATTTTATTTAGGACGGTATTTTTTAGCGTAAGGTAAATAAGAGGTATGGCAGCCGGCGAGTAGTTGATATCAAACAAAAGCGATTTGCGATAATTAGGTAATGTTATAAGAATTATGGTTATAAAGAGCGAGATTCGACTTATTGTTGTATAGTAGCTTTGTATTATTAACGTAATCTGTTTGGCCATATTTGGAAAGTAATGCTGGCGTATGTTAAGGGCCAGAAAACAGCCGATCGACGTTTCGAAAAAGGCTATAAATTTTTGCAGCCGATTAACATAGTTATTATTTAAGTAATCGATGTTTATTTTATGCCTAATAACGATGGTTGCAAAATTACGGTCGAAGCTAGGTGCAAATTGTCCGATTATTTAGAAGTTAAAGTTTTGTAATTAGTTACGTTAACAGTAATTAAAAAGGTTTTGGATAAATACGTTTTTTATCGATATAATATCCCGATTAAAATTAAAATTAATGGAAATTTAAAAAATAAAGGCGAGGTTATTAAAGCCTGCGAAATATTAAGGATTAAAAGAAAAGTTAGTAGCGCGTATACAACTTGGCGATAAGGCTTAGTGGAAAAAGGATACGTTCCGATCGTTAAAGCTTTGATAAAAGCGACAAATAGGACTGGCAAAAGATGGGTTAAGCTTTTACCTAAGATAGTTTTCGCCGACAATACCATTATAAAAAGTTATGGCCTTAGCCCTTATAAACTGGTATACGGATAAAAAGCGCTTTTATTAATCGAGATAATCCTGGCGATATAGAGAATTATAACTTAGAACTTAAATATGCCGAAAAGATATTAATTGCGTAAAAAATTCGGCTTTTAAAAAGGAAAGCTAAAAATATGGCTAAAGTTATTAAAGTAATCGTTAAGCAGCGCCGTAAAGCAGTTAAAATGGCAAATAAAAGGGATAAGAATAAGATAAAAAATAAACTTTTAGAAATAAATAATTTGGTATTGTTATTTAATACGTTATAATATATAAATATATCCAAAGATATAAAATTAGAGTACCGTTAAATTAGCCCGTATTTAATTAATAATATTATTAGTTTAGGTACTTATTGTTTGAAAAAAATTAATAAAACGAAATTGCAAAGTATTTTTCTTGCTAATAAATTAAAGTAATTTGTAAAAGACGAAAAAGGGTATTAAAAGCCGATTAATTTATAAAAAAAACGATTAAACGAAACCATTTTTTGATTAATCTGACGATACGATGTTAAATATTTCGGATATTACGAATATCGAATTATTAAAAAGTTAGCAGCTTAAAGTTTTAAAACCTGAAAAAATAAATATTAAAATGTAGATATTAAGTAACCGACTTAAAGAGTATGCGGTTATGGACGATAGTAATACGATAATAACGATACGATTAAAAGAACGGAAGAAATTAACGCGATTAATTGCGAAAAATTAAAGTATAATAGTTTTTTTTAATTTTTTAAATTTTTATAAATTTTTATAAGTTCTTTTAAATTTTCTTACCGTTCCGTTTATTAATATTCTATACGATAATTATTATGTTTTATTTATAATTAGTGCGTTTTGTTATATTCGCCCGGAAACGAGGGTTAATAATATGTTTTTTTACTTTATTCGGAAGTTAATTTTTATCGTATATTTTAATAATAAGATAAATATTTTTAGGAATATTTTTTTGGATTTATGGCGATCGTAAAAAGCTAGCCTTAAATGCTTTAAACCGTTTTTTCCGAAAAGTATAATTATGTTTTTCGATAAACCCGATATAATTATTATAGGTTCCGTTAAAAAAGTTAAGAATTGATTAGCATTTAAAGAATAGGTATATTTTATATTAATTAAAATGTTCCGATATTATATATTATCTTTTACAAAGTTCGTAAGGTACCAGGTTAGGTATATTAAATGTTTAAATAAATAAATTAATAATATATTTAAAATTTTTAATAAAAGTAGCTATAAAGTAATTTAAAAAATTGGCCTGATAAATTTCGACGTATATTGGATAAGTTACTAATTTTTTTATTAACTGGAGGTACTTGATTATATTGGACTGGGTATATGCGGCCGTTTAAAAGTTTTTATTTTCGATTTGTTATTATAAGTACCGATTTGTAACTGGATTACCGATAACGTTAATAAATATAATTCCGAATATTTATATTAATTAGCGGATTTTATTAACGATATTATAAAAGAAATTAAATATTTATTTCAATATGCTTAAGTATAACGTAATGTATAACGTTATTATTATTCCAAAATTTGGCTACGTTTTAATTATTATCGAGATAAATACAGTAAAAACGTAATGCTCCGATATTAATATATAGCCCTGGGACCTAATTAATAACCCGAGGATTTGCCCAACGTATTAGGATTATCGAAGCCGTTAATAAAAACTTGGCGAATAAACTGCTATTAAGTATCGGCAGGTTAATGGAAACAGGTACAAACGTTACTGATCGCCGACTACCGACTATCTGTTTAACGATACCAAGGATTAAATTAGGCTTTAAGGGTGTTTTAGTTACCTTTGTTGATGGCAGTACATAACGTATTAACTAAGGTTTTGGAAGTAACGGATTATCCATAACTGGTATTTTTGGTAATAAAATGTTCTGATTAAAACTTGTACTGCGGAATTTGTACTGGAAGGTAGGGGTAACGTTAAGAATGGGTGCTTAACGATATATTGGGTTTTGTAATTTGCAAACGTTATCAGGATTATATAAAGATTTTAAATCCCGAATACTGCTTAAAAGTTTATCGATATAACGGGTTAATAATTTGGAAAATATAGACAAGTTTAATACCGGCAAGATTTTACAACGATAATTAAAAATTTGGTTCAGCTTATCGATATTTGCTTTAATCCTAAGATCGATAGGCTTTTTGGTACCAAAATTTGAAAGCTTGTTATTCGGACCAAATTTTTTTTTAATAAACGATTTTTTCATAATAGGGATAAAATTACCTGGGCTTATATTTCCGCAAAAGCCCTAAGGACTGCGTGGATCTGATAGCTGCCGAGAATTTATAATGGTATTAATTAATGCAATAAAGATAATTATGTATATATTTGGATATATATTAAGTTTAAAGGGAAAAGTTGGAGTAATATTATAGAAAAGATGTAAAAAAAGTATAGGGGCGAAAAACGAATATATATATCTGATTAAAAAAAGCGACGACGACGGCACCTTTTTATACAACTTCGGATAAAATTTTCTGGGAAATTTTCGGCGTATACGTTTTATCTGCAAAAATTCGGTATATAAACCCTAAATGCATTTAATTAGTTAAACGTATAAATTACTGGCAAATTCTGGCGAATTCCTGCACTTATATAGCAACTACACCTTAATAATTATAAAGTGCTTATGCTTATACCAATATATTTACATATACATATTACATATTATCCCTAATTACTATTATTATCCCTAAGTTACTTAATACCATACCTAAATATATTAATCAGTACATGTTTAATTATTATATCGTAATTTACAAAACGTATTATATAAAATAAGGGCGAAAGCTTTAAAAAGTTAAATATTTCGGATTTTGGAAAGCTCGTATAATCGGCTAATATACCGGTATAGAAAAAAGATAACATAACACAATTCCTTAAAAAAATGCATAATAATAGTTTTACCTTTTACCTTTTAAAAAGAATTACGCCTTAAATTCGTTTTGATCGGTTTATTCCCATATACCTAAAAGATATTAATAATTAACGCTCATGGAAGAATATTAACCCGTTATTATATTGGTTAACAAAATGGTAATATAACGAAGTGTTAAATATTTATAATAAATTCTTATAATCGTTTAAAACAAAACTTATTTAGATTTCGAAAATGTCACTGCCCTTATTTAAATAATCGCCCAAAACGTACCTTTAAAGATTATCGTCGTTATTCTAAAAGCTGGATAAATAATTTTATATAGCAAATTTAAACCATTTTTTAATAAAACTTAAAAAGAAATTAATATTAATAATTCGAAATATATATAATTTATCGCATAAACCAAAATTCCAATTACTAAAAGTTTAATAAAGTATTAAATTAATATATTATACGACTAATTAAAGCGTTTATTGCTAATATTCGACACTTATATTACCGAAAATCGTTCCTAATTGCTATTTCAGCTATACCGAAAAACGTAAAAAAAATTAAAACTTAATAATGCGCCTGCCCGTATATTAATCGTTAAAATACCTACCTAAACTAGATATTATACTACGGACTATAGATTGCCTATATTTTTTATATTATTTACTATAACCTTACAAAATGGGGAAATAAAATTATAACTGAAGCGATAAAATTTAACAAGTATCGAATAAAAAACAATATTACCGATATAATTAAAGGATTTATAAACCTAAAACCAAAAACGGAAAACGCTAAAAAAACCCCTAAAAAATTAACTTAGAAACTTTCCGTCCTTATTAGCTAAAGAAAATAAGAATAAGCTAAACTCTAATTAATTTACCCGATTATTTTATAATAAACGACGTCTACCAAAATAACGTTTTAATTAATTTTAGCAATTATCCGTACGACTATTTCCGATATTAATACCCCTTTCCTTATTAATTTAAATTAGCCTATCGGTATTTAAAACTATACGACTTAATTTAACACTTATAAAATTATTATTCGAAATAAAGTACAAACCTCGACCGAAGGTTAGTAATCAACAATTAATAGTTATAATATAAGGTTAATATATTAGACCGTATAACTGGGTAAATAATACATGCGAAAATGCAAAGCGAAAACAAAAATTATACTTCCCGCAAAGATAGCCAGGCTGGATTAAATACAAGTTTTTGATTAATATAAAAAAACTAAAAGATAAGGCTTAAAAAAAGCAGGAAAGGGCTACACAAAAAAAAGATTTAGCCAAACGTTAAAAAACGTAATGCTGAATTAAAAATAATAAGGGATAAACCGCGTAAACGCGATTTAAATTAATTAATAAGTTTTATATATGGTTTATAGCGTTTGAAATTAGTTACGTTATGTTTTTATTTATTTTTCAAGATAAATTAAGAACAATTATATTTCGAAAAAGAAGGGTTAAAATGGTACAGGGTGCCGGGCCAGGGGGCATGGCTTGGCAGATTAGTTAGTTAGCTCCACATGTATATTTCTAGGAGCTTTCTCGTCGGGCGCAACCCCGAGACCTGTTTATCATCTTCTATCGTTTATCTACACACGCATTTATGTTTTCTAGAGCCTGGTTCAACCCGGACCCAAATACAGTGTTTTCGTTTTGCCTTCATTACCGCTGCACTCGGCTATTCTATCGTGACCCGCTTTCTTAAGATGCTCTGATCGGAACTGAGTCTCCTCGTCCCAATTCAACATCCACAATTATCCATAATGCTTTTAAGGACTGGGACAAATTCAAGGATAAATTCAAAACTAAAGCCAAGGGATAATCTATAGGACCATATTAATGCTGATTAAAACTTTCCATAATCTGTTAAACCTATAGCGCCCGATATAACCTCTTATCCAAAAAGACGAGTTCGCCAAACGACGCGGACAGCTAATGCATCCTCCGAAAAAAAGGGTACTAATAAGATAACTAAGGGATTAATAATTTTATTCGAAATAAGTATAATCAAGTAATTGCTACCCTGATAAACAAGTTTAATTAATTCGTTATCGAAAATATTAACGCGATAATTACTTATGCAACCTTCGCATCTTATAGACGAAACCTTAATTCATATATAGCGAAACCACCATAAATCGGTAATGGTACGACATAGTACCTAAAATTAAGATATTCAGGACCCCAAATAAGCGCCCAGTTATAATCCTATGTAAGGTGAATCCGCTTAAAAGGCCTTATAATAATCGAATGCTAAATATGTAATAAAGCGAAAGTTAAAAGGCAAATACGCCGCAAGCCGAAAAAAGGAACCTTCCGATTAAGATAGCGAATAGCCATCGACTTTATAGATTTCGAAAAAAAAAAAAATCCTAAAAGATACAAATACGTTATGTTTGCTACCGACAGGTACTTAAGCTTTATCAAGGATATTTACTTTAAAAATCGAAAGCCAAATATACTAATTACAACGTTCCGATACTTCCTAAAGGTTTTAAAGTACCAGGATAAGGTTTTCACACAAATGTTCAAATGCGACAACGAGATTTTAAAAAATTACCAACTTCGAAATATACTTCAATCGCCTTTTTTCAATATCAAACTTAAGCGCTTAATACCGCATATCTAAGCCCAAAACGGGGGTACAAAACGTTTAAGGGATATAATCAAGAAGAAAGCGATTGCGATATGAAATAACGCTAAATTACCTTCGTTTTTAATCGTATATATCTTTAAAGCGGTAATATATCTATATAACCGTACCTCTAAATACATACTTTTTTGGCAAAGCCCATACGAAATCTATTACATTTACCTGGCATATAAGGACGGCGTTGCAATACTTAATCGGAAACTTTAACAAGTCCACCTGCGAATATATAGCTATATAACCTATGCTATAATAGCTGCCGCCATAAAGAAAAAGAAAACTTTAAAAGCTAAATTTTAAAGCATAAATTGGGTTTTTCGTCGGTTACCGATTTACGAACATCTACGAGATCTAGAACCTATTAATTAACAGGGTTATTGTCATTCGAAACGAATTGTTTAGTGAAAAGGCTACTTTTTCAAGTAATATCGAAAACTTAAGAAACGACTTTTTGTACGTTATAGAAAAAAGTTACAAAAGCTATTATAACAGGTAAAATTATCTAATTAAAGCCTAAGCTACATAAACATATAACTATAAAAAAAGACGAAAACTTAGATGTTATGGCCTTTGGCCTTGGCTCGATTGACAGACGGTCGGAGGTTGTGGAAGGCATTTCCGATATGGCTCCAGGGTTACATAACTGGCTCGATGGGCTTATAACGCCTGATTGAATAAAAGGGGACTTGGCGCCTCGAGCTAGTCGAGCCGGGTTGATGGCTCGAAGTAATTCGAATGGGTTGGAAAGGTTTTATTACTAAAAGGAAAATCGAACCGGTTCGAGTCGGTTAAGCTAATAGAAGAATATATACGTTTATTATTTTCCATAATTTGGATAGTACCAGCTTGTAATAATAATTAGTTACTTAAATTTATATCTGTTATTACCAGACGTAATTATTGTTTTATTGCTTAAATTTTTACGATATTACTTTTAATATAAACCGTACGATTAAATTTAATAATTAGTTAAGCTTATAACCGTTATACGTTGCAAGCTTTTGTTTAATAGTACCGTAAGACTTTGGGCAATATTTAATATTGTTAGAATGTCGATTAGCACCGAAGTTACCGTTTTTACCGTTACCTAGCAGCTGCAAGAACGCGTTTAGCAGCTTAAGGCCCATATCCAATAGCTTATTGCTAAAGTTGCCGCTTTAGTCGATTTGGTACTAGCAGTTGTTATTCCGAACCTTAAAGTTAAGAAACCCGAACTTTACGATAGTATAAAAAGCGTTTAAGGCTTTTTAATCCAGGCTAAAATATATCTACGATTGGAAAGGATCGAAGGTGACGCCGACAGAATCTTTGTTATGGTAAAATTCCTAAAAGGGGATACTTTGGATTAGTTTAAGTTTACGTTGCGACATTACCTAGAAAATGCAAAAAACGACTAGGAAACGGCTACCAAAAGGATTTTCAAAAGTTACATTAATTTCGAATAAAAGCTTAAGGACAATTTCGATAATTCGGATGCAGAACGAAAGGCTGCATAAGATCTTTTACAGCTTAAACAAAAGGAACTAGCTTTTAAATACGCCGTCGAGTTCAGGAACTTTATGTCCAAGGTAGGATGGGTCGACGATGAAGATAATACTTTGATCGACGTCTTTTACAAAAGGTTAAAGGACGATGTTAAGGACGAAATTATCAAAATCGAACGATTTAACGTATTCGACAAATATATCGCTAAAATTGTGAAGATCGACAATCGATAATTTGATCGACGACAAGAACGACGTAAACAGTTCACCCTACGGTCCAAATTTTAAAGAATTAACCAAGATCGAAAACGTTTTACGTTTTTTACCTTTTATGGAATTTAATTAAGGCCTATGGAATTAGGAACCATCCAGTCGAAAAATAAAAGATCCATTACTTACTATAACTACGATAAGCCCGGATATATTACGCGAAAATGCAGAAATCCGAAAAAGGTATATTAAGCTCCAGTTTTTGAAAATCAATATAAAAAGAAACCTGGTAATAAAAAAACGATTAATATAATCCGCGCCAAAAATAACGATAACCCTTTACCTAAAGTACGACAAAAAATAAAAAAAGCGAAAAATTTAATCCAAACAGGAATTAAAAAAGTTAAAAAAGTTAAGACCATTAGATTTACTGTTACCTAATAGTTATAGGAGTACAAAGAATAGAAAAAGCTAAGCGACGATAAGCCACTTTTCCGCGCGCAGCAGAAACGGCAACAGAAAAACAACTAATTAATACTTAACGTATGGCTAAAAGAATACCGAGAATGGGACGAAAACATATACCCAGGAAAACCCGATCGATACGGAAAGCTTTATGCGGTTAGCTGTCGACGACCGCAATGCGAGATATACGAGGACGAAAAAGAATATATCGCGCGACGAATTATGCGCATATAACGATAAGATTTCGATTTTAAGAATCGAATTGGAAATAATTTTAAGGATTAAAAATGGTATCGTTATATACGGAAAGCCGTAATAATGGAAAGGATTAATAAGTTGGCAGTTATTAAGAGCTGGCCGGAAGGAAAATATTGCCCTGCATATAAACCTTAATATTATTACGAATAGTACAATTATTAAACGCAGGAAAAATTAATCAAAAAAATAATAGAAAAATACTGCTAGAAGATAATTACCGATTTACAGATTTAGTTAGTTTTTACGGAGGATTTAGAAAAGCGATCAGTTATATAAAAGGAAATTCGTTCCTTTTCGAACTGGAAAACTTTAAAGTTAAAATATATTACCAAAAAAGCGTTCTAAAACTAAATGGAATACTTGATAGTAACATTACGCCGACAAAAACAATAGTTAAAATAAATCCAAAACAAAAACAAAAGATTTGGAAAAAGAATTTAAAAATTCGAAAATAGCCTAAAAGATTTAAGTTATTTGTAATAGGGCTTTAGGTTAGCAAAAAAAATAAAGGTAAATAGTAATACTTTAAAAAAGCTTTGAACGTAATAAGAATAATACGAAAAAAACTTATTACGGTATAAATACGAATTAAAAATAAACGATATACCGTATTTGTAAATTATAACGTAATAAAAGGTAATTATATCGCCTTAAAAGTAATTAATAAGTTATAATTATTATAAAAAGATAAAGAATATCTTTACAAAATCGGAAACGCCGAGGGTTAAATATTTAATTACGACGATAAATAAATTCGATATAAAATTAATTAGTTTAAAACCTTGATCGAAGGAAAAAAATAAATTATTAATTTCGACGTTATCACTATCAAGGATTTCGATTTGATCCTAAGTTTGTTATGGTTAAAATAATATAACCCGGTTATTAACTAGAAAATTCGCAAAATAAATTATGATTTATTTTTTAACAATAAGCCAAACGACGAAAGATTTTAATATTCGATCGATAAAGTAAATAAATATAAACATAAGAAAACGGCAGAAACCTTATTACCTAAAAATATACGACATATTAAAAAAAAAGGGCATAACGTCCCACACAAGCTCACCGCTCACACAAGCTCACTGCTCGTTTTTTGGCACCTCGCAACGATCAATCCAATTAACTCAACAACAACACATCGCATTAATTCAAACCAATCGGATTCTTCTTCGCTAGACGTATCTATAACTTCGTCACAAGTACGCGCATTATGCCCGGGCTTACCGCAAACGCCATACTTCCGTTCTTTGGTTTCAACTCTTTTACGACGACGCCCTCCAGTTGCTGTTGGCTGCATTTTTTTACCACCCCCTTCTTTTTGGGCCAGAAAAGCTTGTTCCTTTTATATAGTAAGTGTTTTTCCTTTTTAAAGACGTTTGTTTTTGGTCCTGCGGCGTTTGCTTAGGGTATGGTTCGTTTCGTACAATTGGGCAGCTTCTTCCCGTAAAAGAACATTTTCGTACAGAAGCAATAGGTTGTTTTTGGTTAAAAGATTAACCGATTTAACTATTTTTGCAGATAAGCTCCTTTGATAATTTTTCATCTTTTTTTCCAAATAACGTCCTCGTTTTGTTATTTTGCGGATCGTTTTACGGGTTTTCGCTGGGGAGGAAGAACCGGCGAAGGTAAACGAAAAGATAGTCGGCGTAGAAACAATTGGAGGAACTTCCAATTCGGAAAGAACGTTTTTGGGATTGAATGGAATTAGACCAGCTTTCGCAAATCCAAATTTGATGTTATCGGACGTTATGGCAGCTTGGAACGCGTTGTAAAAGCCGGCGAGAAAATCTTCTTTGGCAATATGGGTATAATGGCGTCGCATTAGGTTTTCGATGTAACGCGAATAAGCACGTTTTAAAATAGAAAAACAAGATACGTTAAAAGGTTAAAGCCGATGCGAAGAATGCGCGGGTATATAAAGCGTAATAATGTTGTCGTTGGCGCAGTATTCTTCGAATTCTATCGAATAGTGGCTTTCGTGGCAGTCGAGGATAAGGAGACGTTTGGAACCTTTCGTACGCGTCCGAGTATGTTTGTCAAAATACTGGATTTATTCGAGACCTAATTTATTTGTTGTCCAGCCATTATCATTTAATGCGATTTTCTAATCGGCTGCTGGTAATGGGTTATCGCGGTACCAGGACCCAAGATGATTTTTTCCTGCCATGATAACAAATGGCAGTACAGCCCAACCTTGGAAATTAACAGCCTGGATAACTGTAACTTATTTTTTATTCCCTTGTTACGCTTGTTTAGGTTTTCTACGTTTTTCAGCATTAGTAATTACCATGCCCGTTGCTATAAGAAGCCGTATTAAAAATCCAATCTCGTCGAAGTTGTAGATATCCTTTTTTGCGATGCCGTATTTTGCGATAATAGCCCGAACAAGCTCGAATTACTTGCGAAACGTTTTTGGATTTTCGCATAAGATCCGTTAATAATCGATCTTCCGATTTAAACGCGTTTTAAGTTTTGTTTGCCGTTTAACAAAGTTTGACGCCTAGTTAATTCCAACGCGTACTGCAGCGCGTTCGGTAAGTAATATATTGGCCATATTTTCAACGTGCTGGAGCCGGATAGGAAACGCTTGCGTATCTAGGTTAAGGATTCGGTCGATAATCGATTCTTTTTCGGTTGGCTTTAATTTTCGCGAATTGAGGATAGTGTCGGCTCGGGAAGCTGTACCGTTATATCGGTCTCTTAAAGTTGATTCGGGAACGCTGTATATCGAATAAAGACGTTTATAACTAAGCTTGGGGTTTTGTCTTTTAGCTTGGATGGCTAAATTCATCCTGCTTTCTTTTGTAAGCCGTTCCATGTTGTTGGTGTTGAGAAATAAACAATTGAAGTTGGGTGGTTGCGAATTGCTAAAAAAACGAGCGGTGAGCTTCTGTGAGCGGTGAGCTTGTGTGGGACGTTAATCGAAAAATACGACGTATTATTGTTAACCTTGAAATAAAATTTAAGCAGATAAATAACGATTTAAAACGGCCGCCCGAAAAGTTACCAGAATAAATAATTAAGGTACTTTTATAATACCATAAGTACGATAAGTTATTTGGTAAGAAACTTAATACCAAATTATTAAAATATAACGAATAAGATTACGAAATAATCTTTAAAAATGGCAAAAGTACCGCCTTTTATCCGATATACAACTTGAACCATGCAGAATTATACGTATTCCGCGATTACCTCGAAAATAAGTTTCGAAAAAGATGCATTCGACGTTCCAAATTATTAACTAAATACCCTATATTCTTCGTACCAAAGAAAGGGGAAAAGCTTCGATTAATAGTGGATTATCGACAACTTAACGACATTACCGTCAAGAACAAAACGCCATTACTATATATCACTAAGATAAAAAATTGCCTACAAGAAGTAAAATGGTTCACAGCTATCGATCTACGAAATGGCTACAATATAATCCGGATCAAAAAAGGATACGAATGGAAAATAACCTTTAAAACGAAATATAGCTTATACGAATACCTAATTACCCCTATGGAACTAACTAACGTACCAGCAACCTTCCAACGAATAATAAACCATGTGTCAAAAGAATACCTGGATATTTTTGTTGTTTGTTATCTCGACGACATTCTTATTTATTCGGAAACGGAAAAGAAGTACGAAAAATACGTTTATCAGGTTTTATAAGCGCTGTAAGACGCCAAACTTTTGGTTAATACCGAAAAAAACTATTTTCATTAGCAAAAAGTCGAATTCTTAGGACATATTATTATGCTAGGACAAATTTGCATTAATTTTAAAAAATTATTAGTAATTAAAAACCGGATATAACCTATTAATATTAAGGAAATATAAGTATTTCTTAGGTTTGCCAATTATTACCGACGATTTATACGTAATTTTAATAAAATAGTCGTGTTATTAACAGAACTTACCAAAAAAGATAAACTTTTTAAATAGATTCCAAAAAAGAAAATAGCTTTCCAGCAAATCAAAAACGCTCTTACCAATAAACCAGTACTAATTGTGTAAAACTTAAAGCGACTAGTTAAGCTAAAAACCGATATTTCGGATTATGCTTTAAAAGTTATAATTAAATATTAAAACGATTAAGAAAAACTTTACCCAATTGCATTTTATTTTTATAAGTTACATAAAGCCGAATTAAATTACCCTATTTACAATAAGAAGTTTTTAGTTATCGTTAACGCCTTTAAGAAATTTAAATATTACCTTAAAGGTCATATGTACTAAATTAAGGTATATACGGATTATAAAAACATTATCTACTTTTTTTACGATACGAGAACTTGTCGAAAGATAGTTGCATTACGTAAAAAGCTTTTCTGAATTTGATTACGTTATTATTTATCGAAAAGGATCAGAAAATAGCAAAGCAAACGCATTTAGCAAACTACCTAACCTGGAAGAACTTAAGGTTAAGGTACAACAGATAATTTTCGATATTACACCCGAAAGATACTTAAAATAGCGACGAACTGCTGCGATATAAGCGATATTAGCTGATATATATTAACGCATTTAATAACATAATGCTAATTAACGAGTAAAGCATTAAATAAACAAATTATAGGTACCCGAAAACCTATAAGAGGATCTGATACGGGATATATACGAACATCCGGTATATGGATATTTAAGGGTTTACAAAATCCTAGAACGTTTATAACGGATATATTACTTTGTTAAAATGAAAATTACAGCATAAAGGGTTATACGGCAATACGATATTTACGTTAAAGCAAAGGTACGACGATATAAGCCTTACGGAGAATTATAACCTTTACCAGTTGTTAAACGACTATGAGATTCGATTATATTTAACTTTATTACTAAGCTTTTTTTATTAGAAGATCCAGTTATTGGAGTATATTACGATAGCATATTCGTAATCGTTGATCGATTTACGAAATTCTTATATTTCCTACTCTATAATAAGGATATCGATGTAGAACAATTAACATACATTTTCCTTAGACATATTTTAGGTATTTACGGACTTTTAACAGAAATTATTTTAGATAAAGGTATTATCTTTACTTCGAAATTCTGATAAGGATTAATGGCTTAACTTGGATTAAATAATAAATTATTTAACGTATTTAAACCTTAAACAAACGGATAAACGGAAAAAACTAATTAAACGCTAAAAACGTATCTACGATGCTATATTGATTACGAACAGAATAACTGGGTCCAGAAATTACCAGTTGTATAGTTAGCTTATAACATTAGTTATTACGAAAGTGTCAGCAGTCACAGTGATCGAATGCAGAAATCTGGCGTAGCTCTCTGTGTATTCTCTAAGTCTGTTCTAGGAATGGACAAATCTAGTCCGCGGGCAATCGCCCCTTACATACACAATTGGTTGACAAAGGATCGTCCATAGACAAAGGCTATCCCAGGCAGCATTTTGCTGCTTGGCTCAAACAAAGCTTACCAGCCGGCAACACCTGAAAGTACCAATTGCCGACACGCTCTTTTGCGTCAGGTGGCCGCGGCTGGAAAGTTCGAAAGTCCAAAATCAAATCTAAAAACATAACCAATCTATACAAGGATTAAACCTAAATCTTAAGTGCTTTCTGACTTATCCTGTATTTTCTCCAGTCCTAAGTTTTGTATGAATCGTTCAAAATCTGCTTTATTAAGTGGTTTCGTTAGACCGTCGGCAGGATTATCTTTGCTTTCTACGTATTAGAAGCTGATGTTTCTTACTTGGACTTTCTGGCGTACGTAATAGTACTTAATTCGAATATAATCTTTTCTTTTTGACATTTATATTTTTTTTACTTATTTAAGTATACCTATATTATTTTTTAAAATGGGAATGGGACCGTTAGGCATAAATCCCAATTTTGTTAAAAGGTTCCTGATTTTAGCTGCTTTCGTTGCAGCTATTCCTGCTTTTACGTACTTTGCTTCCGTAGTACATTTCGTAACAACGCCCTGTAGCTTTGAAAACTATGACATGGGCGCTTTAGCCATAAAGATATATACCCTATTGTGGACTTTACCGATTCGCTGTTATCTGCAAAGCTTGTATTTATTACTTTAAACAACCTTAGGTTGTTGTACTTTTGATACGGGTAGTCTCGTTTTAGTTTCCGGTAAGAAATAGGTTTGCTGTACCGTTTAAGTATCGTAGCAGTTTTTTGATATATTTCTAATATCTTAAAAATAGGTTACTTATAAACCTAGCCTAAAGCGACGTCGCAAACGTTATATTTAATCTGCTGATGTAACTTAAAAAGTTAAATTTTTTTACTAAGGTCGCGTATTCGAATATGTTTTCTTTGTTAGCCTTGCCGTTTGTTACAGAAACAGGGGTTCCTGTCTAAAAGGAGCCAAGTTCTTGGAGATTAGCGCGGATGCGGCTGAACCTCGGGTTAAAAAGAAAAGCTTGGCTTTCAGTATGATCTAATTAATCTAAGTAATTTGCCAGATTACTTAAATCACATAGATCTACGACATACTTATTAAGGAATAAAAGGATATATAATAGATAAATCCTTATGTAAATAGCACCGACTTAATTTCGCTCCTTAGCTATTAATTTAAGCCTTCAGTTAAAGGTACCGTTCTCCGATTAAAGGAAGAATCCGCAAACCTTTTTAACGAATAAATTACTGAATTATTCCTCGCCTTATTGTTACCTGCAAATCAAAACCCTATTTCGGATACCGTTTATACCTCCGGGTAGATGTATAACAGGTTCGTTACATTTTGATAACTTTTTAATTAATAAGCCGACGAATAATTCAAGGTCCAGTTAGGCATAAGTTTTCTTGAACGCAATAAAGACGATATTACAGGACGACGTTCAGAAGACAAACAGCATACTCGATTACCGTCACTAGTCAGTAAGGGATTAGTAACTAGATTAAACGATCTACCCCCTATTGAAGAAATTTTTTCCTTAATCGATAATATGGCACCCCCTTCTACCCGATTTTAAGGAAAACCTTTTTCCTCCCAGCCCTTACAACAGCCTGCCCCGGCGAAAGACACCATAGAAATTTATAGGTCTGATACAAAGGAAGAAAAGGAAGAACAGCTTACCAGAAAACAGAAGGGCAAAAAAAAAGAACCTACCATTAACGAAAAACTAAACATCTTCGCGAAAAAAATCAGAACCTTAAAAAACGAAAACGCTAAACTCGTTCGACAGCAGAAATCTTCGACCTTACCCTTATTTAAAGCAAATAAAACTCGTAAAGGCACAGTTTCCCTTCCCAATTACCATGGAATACCGGAAATCAAAGGCTATAAACCAACCCCTCCAAAACCTTATGATAAAACCACAAACGTAAAAGGATTCCTGGTCCAGGCCAGACTTTACCTCAAGTTTTACGAAAATTCTTTAACGGAGGATTACCAGAAGGTAATAGCCATTTTTCAGCTACTTGCTAGAAAAGTTCTTTTATGGTCTAAACCTATTATGAATAATTACCTTGTAAACTACCTTAACTAATCCTCCGACCTGACTAACTATGTCTTCGGCAACTATAAACATTTTAAGGAAAAAATACGAACTTTATTTGGAAACTTCGACAGAAAACAGCATGTGGTCGAACAATTGCATCTTCTCCAGCAAACCAAGTCAGCGGCCGAATATGCAACTAAATTTAATCGCCTTGCGTCAATTTCTAATTTTCCAAAAAGCGTTCTATTTTATCCCTTTTATAACGGCCTGAAATCGCAAATTAAAGATAAAATGTACAGAATACCAAAAATTGGCCCCTTCTAAGATTATATTAACAAAACCATTATTGCCGATCGACGTACCTTTAAAAAGTACTTAAAGAAAAAGAAATCCGATAAAAGGAAAAACAACTAAAGCTTAAATAGCAACTTCTAAAGAGATAAAACTAAGGGCAAATCCTAAAAGGAAATAAGCACCGCTTTAAAAAAGCCCAAGAAAGATAAGTTAAATGTTAAATGTTTTAACTGTAGCAAAAAAGGCCATTATAAAAGCCAATGTCGCTCCCCAGCAAAAAGGAACTCCAGGAAAAAAGGGATTCCTTAACCCCAAAAAAAGGTTAAGATAACCAAACAAAAATCAAATAGCGAAAGTAAAAAAGAAAAAGAAATTAGTTCTATTTTTTCCTAGCGAAAATTTACCATTGCAACTATATATTACGAACAGAATGGCGACCTAAAGTACGAATGTTACCCGACTTGTCAAAATCGAACAATTAAAACCTGTAGATATTATCCAAGATAAAAAACTTTTAGGATAGCTATAAAGTTAGGATGTATTTGTTATTTAAATAAGCAGCGGTACAAAATATACGATAAACATAACTAATTGCGCCCTAATATAATAATATACGATTTAATATTTTTAGGGTCCAGTAAGGCTATTAAGGTTAAAGAATTAATTTATCCGAATATTACGGATTTGAAACTAGTCCATAATTACAACTTACTTTATTTTTCTGCATGTTACGACGACAATTATCTAACCTATTTCCGCGCCAAAGAAAATAATAACTATTGGCCCGGATGGGATAAAGAAATATTTACTAAACCTGACAATAAATGCAAATATATCGAAACTTCCAAATAGCTGAAATACCCCCGATTTTGCTACCTTTACCCCGAGTCAGCCCAAAGCCGAAGGGCCATTACCTAAGGATGCCTATGTTACGCCCTTATACTATACATAATGCACGAGATTTTGAATATAAAAGCCGACCCCTTAAAAATCTTACCTCTAAAACTAAAACCCCTTTAAATATCGGAAGTAAAAGTTTTAAGATTAATTTGCCAGATTGGTAAAAGAAAATGGTTTACTTATATAAATAACAAATGCTTTAAACATGCAATTAAAAAGGCCCGAAAATGGAAACGCCTTTTAGCGAACAAAACTAATAAATTAAAAAATTACGCAAACCTTCGAAACTAAGGCATCGAAAAGCCTTAACCTTTAAAACTTTATCCGAGGCAAAAACCGGACAACATAATCAAATCGAGATTTTATTCCAGTACAAAGGCTAAATATTTAAAGCTATAATCGACTTAAAAATAAAAGGAAACTTTATTTTATTATTAATGGCAGAAAAACATCGAATCCTATGGAAATACAAGCTAAAATTATATAGATTACTTACAGTCGATAAAAACCTATCCAAATATAAAAATAAACAAGTTCTTAAGGAAACGGAAAAACTTTTAATGCAAATTTAAAAATATTTAGAAAAAGTTAAGCTAAACGTAACCGATATTTCAGAATACGACATTATTTTTGGAATGCCGTAGCTCCGTTCCAGCAACCTTCGTATCGATTAAAAAACCCAAAAACTTTCTTAAAACCGTCCTGCAGCTTTTTTGGAAAAAAAATTCCGAAAAATTTGCTACCTAATCCGAAAAGCCAAAGTAATAAACCCAACTGCTAAAATCCCCCTTAAGTACCGAAGGTTTAAAAAGCTATTCAAAAAACGAATACGGAAAAAATTATCCGACCATAATTAATGGGATTACAGAATTCTTATTAAGGAAAGATATTATTTAAAACTTTACCAGATTTATTACATAAATCCAGAAAAAGCAAAGGCCTTATAAAAAAGCCTATAACGAAACCTTAAACGCGGATATATTTAGGAATCTAAATTTTCCGTAAGATACCCTGTTATAATAATACCAAAAATAAAAAATGGGAAAATCCGAATTAACAAAAATAAAAACCTTATATACCGAAAAATTTACGACTATCGACAGTTGAATAATATTACCATTAAAAATAAATATCCTTTTACCTTTATAAACATTATAAAGGAAAACATCAATAAAGCCAAATGGTTTACGGCGTTGGACCTACCGGACGGTTATTACTTAGTTCGAATAGCCAAAGGCGAAAAATGGAAAACCGCTTTTAAAATAATTTATGGATTTTATAAGTACAAGGTAATACCTTAGGAACTTATTAATACCTTTATTAGTTTCCAATACATGTTAATAACTACTTTACGGAAATTCCTCGACAAGTTCGTATTTATTTATTTGAACGACATTTTTATTTACTTTAAAATTTTGGAAAAATATAAAAAGTATGTCGCTTAAGTACTGGAAGTATTCGAAAAGGCAAACTTATTGGTTAATGCCGAGAAAAACGTATAGTATATTTAAAAGCTAGACTTTTTAGGCTTTATTATTACCCTAGGACAGATTCAGATCCAGGGCTTTAATATAAAGGCAGTTAGGAATTGGCCGATTTCCGATAAAGCGACCGTTACCGATGTCCGTTAATTTTTAAGATTTACGGGTTACGTACGCAGCTTAATTAAAGACTTCGGAAAAATCGCCAAACCTTTAATAAACCTTATTACCAAAAAATATACTGGAAAAGAATTCGAATTCCTAAGGGAAGTTAAAGAAGCGATGCAAACATTTAAGGATTAAATTACCAGTGTCCCCGCTATGAAATTATCCAACTACAATAAAAAGAAACGATTAAAAACTGATACATCAGATAAAGCTTTAAAAGCAATTTTAAAATAACAGGAAAATAACGGAAAATAGTATTTAATAGCTTATTACTCCAAAGCCTTAAAAAATGCAAAGTTACGATACCCTATCTACGACAAAAAGTTGTTGGTAATTATTATAGCACTTAAAGAATAAAAACCTTATTTTAGTAAAACCAAGGAACTTTTTAATATTTATTCCGATTACAAAAACTTTACTTACTTTATGACGATTCAGGATTTTAATAAACGATACGAAAATTGGATAATTTTTTTATTTAAGTTTAATTTCAAAATTTACTATATGAAAGGTAAAGAAAATATCCAGGCGGATATTTTAAGCCGAAAAGAAAATTACGACATTAAGGTTCCCGAACGATATATGCAGATATTATAACTTACAAAGGAAGGTACCTTATAGTTATGTAAGATATTAAAAAAACTTACCCCCGAATCTTTGGCCCAGTTTAAAAATTCTTATAATCCTGATAAACAAAAAAAAGTTAAACAGTTAAAAAGACGATCCAAGAATTAACTATTGTATTACGGAAAAGTTTACGTCTTACGAAAATAATAAAAACAGTTTGTTAAAAAATTTCATAAAAACCCGTTATATAAATATCAAAAGATCTTTAAAATAACTAAACGACTTTAGGAAAAGTACGACTTTCTAAAATTTAAAAGAACCGTTAAACAAGTAATCGAGGACTGCAACGTTTATAATAAAGCTAAAGTAATTTGCCATAAATTATACGGACTGCTGCAACCTACAAAAATTCCAAATAAAGCGTAGAATATTATAACTTGAGACTTTATTACCGGCTTACCCCTATCTAAGAACCCCGTTACCGGAGTCCAGTATAACGGAGTATGGGTAATTGTCGATAGATTCACCAAATATAGGTATTTCCTACCCTTTAAAGGAAGTATAACAGCAGAATAATTAACCTACGCATTCGTAAAATACTACCTTAACAAACATGGAATGCCAGAAAAAATTATTTTAAATAGAAATAAATTATTTACCTTTAAATTTAGTATCAGCTTTTTTAAACAAATTGGCGCTAAACTTAAATTTTCTACAGCGTATTACCCTTAAACCGATAAACAAATAAAACGGCTAAACCAAACTTTGAAGTAATACCTAAGAAATTATGTTAACTACTAGCAAGATAACTAAATAAAATTACTTTTACTAGCATAAATAGCTTATAACATATTTATTAACGAAAATATAGGCATTTTACTTTATACAGCCGTATATGGACAAAACGCAAAAACTTAACGACCAAAGCAATCATTTAATGAAATTTCGAAAATTACCTTAATAACCTCCAAAGCAGAAATAATAGCATCTGAAATCAAAACTATCCAATCCTGCCTTAAAACCGAATTACAGTTTCTCTAACAACGGATGGCTTAGTACTACAATAAAAAAAGAATTAAAGAACTAATTTTATTAAAAGGAAATAAGGTTTACCTGTTACGCTAAAAGCAAAACGTAACCTTAAATATCTTACAAATTAAAACCAAGAAACTTAGTAATAAATTTGATTTCAAGAAATTCGGTCCGTTTAAGATTAACGAAGTTATTTCTAAAACCAACTATCGACTATCGCTACCTAAGATAATAAAAATATACCCTGTTTTCCATATTTCTCTGTTAAAACCGGCACCTAATAGCGCTTCGTTAAAAACGAACTTGGAAATCGAGGAGAATACCGACGAATATAAAGTCGAAAAAATACTGGATTTAAAAATGGTTAATAACAAAATCTAGTACCTAGTTAAGTAAAAAAACTACCTACCTGAAAATAATATTTGGGAACCCTTTAAGCATTTAACGAATACGAAAGACCTGTTAAGACGTTTTACCGCCAAAATCCTAACCGACCGACTTTAACGCAGCCAAAGTCGTAAACGATAACGGTTTAACCCCTAGGTCTAAACCTTCGGCGCTCCAGTCGAAGGAAGCAAACGCCTCTATATTGGCGTTAATCTCAAAAGCAAGCCGTACTTACTTTTCTTCCATGTAACGTTATTCCTTTTCCAATTTCTCCTGCTTTTTTAGTTAATCCAACTCGTATCCCTCTTTTAATATAGCGAAAGCCTTTTTTTTTAAAACGTTTTGCTAAAAACGCAAACGTTTTAATCGACCAAAAAGCTCCATCAATTTATTTTCCACTTTACGTTATTCCTTTTATAACCGTTTTCGTTTTTTCCTAATTTTCACCAAAAAATTCATCTCCAGTACGTCACAAGCCGGACGTTAACGACGAATGCAATAACTGCAACTCGGGAAATTAATCATAAAAAAGCAGTCGGTTTCCCCGAAACGAATGCAGTTCGAACAAAAGTTAACTTTGGAACCGAATTTCTTAATATAATTTGCACGGTTGTTACGCGCCTCGCGTTAGTTAAATCGAGGTTTTTTCTTTCCTTTTTCTTTCTAAATACGAGCTAACATAATAAAATCAGCTGGGGAATCCTTAAACTTTCTTCAACTACCAAAGAGGTTACTTACGGTTCTTATCTTTAAAACAAAAATCCTTAAAAAAGAGAAATAATATTACAGGAACAGAAGTTCCTATCTAAAAGGAACTAAGTTCTTAAAGATTAACGCGGATACGGCTAAACCTCGGGTTAAAAAGAAAAGCTTAGCTCTTAATATAATCTAATTAATCTAAGTAATCTGCCAAATCACTTAAATCACATAAATCCACGACACACTTATTAAAAAATAAAAAGATATATAATGAATAAATCCTTATATAAATAGCACCGACTTAATTTCGCTCCTTAATTATCAATCTAAGCCTTTAATCAAAAGCACCGTTCTCCGATTAAAGGAAAAGTCCGCAAACCTCTTTAACGAATAAACTACTAAATCATTCCTCGCCCTATTGTTACCTGCAAATCAAGACCCCATTTCGGATACTGCTCATACCTCCGGGTGGATATATAACAGGTTCGTTACACCGTTATGTTTTATTGCATACTTTAAGTAATTCTTAATAAATGGCGTAGGCTTTTTCCTTATAGTATCCAGGCTTACTAACTTTAATAATTTCTTAATATACTGTTGCTGGTTTAGTTTAACGTCGACAGTCGATAAAAAACGGACAATCCGTATATTTAGGTACCAATTCGCATTTTCTAAATCCTTAATAAAAACGTCCTTAGCGATTTCCTTAGTAACGTTCTTAAGGTATAATTTATTAATTCCGAAAAGCAGAAAATTATTAACGTATAAGGCGATAATACAACCAGTTTTAAGGTTAAAGTAAATCGCATTATTAAAAATTAATAGGTAAAAGCCTTATTTTGCAAATATTTTTTTAATTCTTTCCTGCTAAGTAACTCCGGCCTATTTCAAAGCATATAAAAGGTTTATTAGCTTAATAATCTTTTCGGGGAAAAACCGGTATGTTTTCTTATTTTCCGGGTACGTATCGAAATACTTTTTTACTATGAGAAATTACTTTATGGAAATATTTTCCTTTAGTTTGCTATTTAAGTACGCAGCGATAAAGTCGATTTAAAGTATGTACCAGCCCAAATAAGTAACCAGGATTATTAGGATTCTCCAATGCATAACTCTTGCTGTATTTGCTGCGGTTTTATTATAATTGATTCCTTTTTGCTAAGTAAACCTTTTTGCGCAAATACGGGCTTTATACTTATTTAGTTTTCTTGTAAACGTATATTTCTTTTTCAGCATTTATTTGGCATTTATAAGGTGCCTACGGGTTCCTTCGCTAAAAAGGGTAAACTTTAAGGTTTTACGCGAAAAGTTTTTTTTGATTTCAGTAAAAATTGCTTTAAGCTATATTTCTCGTTTTGGGTTTTCCATAATTTCCTTTAGAGACGGGCCGTTATCCGTTACTACAAATAGCCTTTAAGTAATGGATAACTTACTTAGATTAATATGTTTTAAATCCTCGATTTTAAAAATCCTATCGTATTTATCCTTTAACATGTTAATTATTTGCTGGTATTGGTAAATGTTTCGGATAACCTAATCGGCGTCTCCGTAACTTTTAAAAAAGTCGTCGTTATCGTCATCTTTTATTAATAGGTTATAATGGAAAATATGTAAACTATTATCGCCTTTTTAGTTTAAAGCTAGCTTCAATTTACGCATTAACTTAAAGGCTTTATTTAAGGCTTTTAGAGTATATAGGTTAAGGATCGTCTTTTTCGGGCGTCTTTTTTTACGCTTAATTTTTCTTAATTTCCTAATTTGTATCGTCCTTAAAAACAACGTTCTGGTCCTTATTTTTTATTCCGACACCTTTGTTTTTTGCGGTATCTTAAACGTTTCTGTACGGGTTATAAAAGCGATTGAATAATATCTTTAAGGTTAAGTAGCTAACCTAGTTTTTCCAAGTCCTTATAAACGGTAACATAAGGTGTTATCAGCAACCTATCGCCTTTTAAAAGCCATACTTTATAATTATATGTCCCTTGATACCCTAGCAGCATGTCTTTTGCTTTACGGGCTACTAACTTTTCTAACCTAGTCCTGTAGTTCCCATCGATCAAAACTGTACACCTGCTGCCGAGGATTCGAAGGTAACTATTGTTAGGTTTATAAAACTTATTAAATTCGAATATATTTTTAAAGCACTTAATTAATCTCATTTTTTTACCGTAAATTATCCCTTTCTGTTAATTATATATGTTATAACTTCTATTACAAGCTCCTAAAAACATGTTAGTATTTTTATCTGGGCTAAAGTTGCACGCGTTTCGTCCTATAAAAACTGGATATTTCCTTTTGCAACTCTATTTTGATATTAGTTGTAAAAGCTGGAAATCACTAATTCAATACCTTCAACTGCGTAGAACTTTTCGATCATAGTTATGGCGAACTCCCTACCGCCGTCCAGGCGTAAGATCTGCACTTTTTTGCTTCGACCTTCTGCATTAAGGGGTACCTATAACGAACCTGTTATACGACCACCTGGAAGTATGAGCAGTATCCGAAAGGGGTTCTTAATTTGTAGGTAACAATAAAGCGAAAAATGATTTAGTAATCTGTTCGTAAAAGAAATTTGCGGACTTTTTCCTTAATCGAAAAACGATGCTTTTAATCAAACACTTAAATTAATAGCTAAAGAGCGAAACTAAATAGGTGCTATTTATAGGAAAAACCCATCCATCATATATCCTTTAGTTTTTTATGGGTATATCGTGGATCTGCTGGATCTGTATAATCTAATCCAGATCTATCAGATCCTTTAGATTACATTAAAATGCCAAGATACTTATACTCGAAGTTTATCCGTAAGGTGTCTTTGCCCAAATAGGGAAAGTAAGTTTTGATTCGTAATATTATTTCCCCTTTTTTAAGATCTTTATCTTAAAGATAAAACAATAGGATATCTTCCGGAGTTTAACTTTTTAAACTTTTTCAGCTAATCTTTTAACATATTAAATCGCGCGCAGAAATAGAAAAGAAACTTTCGTCTGGGCCAGCGAGATTCCAGGGATAACCGTACCGATTTAATTAAAAGCTTTAGTACGGAAGATTTTTTATATTCTAATTACGTTCGTTTCGAGAAAACCGGCTATATCTTTGCAGTCGAACTTTTAAGTTGGAGTTGCTGTATTCGTCGCCAGCGTTCTTTTTGTAACGTTTTGATTATAAACTCGTTAAAAAAGGTAAATAAAGTGCAATTTTGCTTGGAGAAAGAATAATGAAAATTTAAAGATAAATTTTTGGCTTATCAGGAGGCGGCGGAAAGAAAAACGAGGGAATTTATTGGAAGATTAAAGAGTTTACGTTTTTAAAAAGATCTTTTCAAAAAAAAGGTTTAAAATTGGATTAATTAAAAGAAAGAAAAAAAGCGGAAGAAAAATAACGTTTCATAAAAGCTGAACAAGTTCGGCTTGTTTCCGAGATTAATGCTATAACGGAAGTATCGCTTTTTTTCGATTAGGACGCCAAGGGATTGGATTTAGGTATTAAGCCGTTATCCTTTGCGATCTTGGCCGCGTTAAAGACGGTCGGTTAGGATTTTAACGGTAAAACGTTTTAATTAGGTTTTTCGTATTCGTTAGATACTTAAGGAATTCCTAAATGTTTTTTTCGTATAGATAGTTTTTCTATTTAATTAAATATTGGACCTTGTTTTTAATTACTTTAAAGTTTAGTATTCGTTTAATTTCGTACTTATCGTCGTCCTTTTTGACTTCCAAACTAATTTCCAGCGGGGCGTTTTTGGGTATTAATTTAAGCAAAGAGATATGGAAAATAAGATATATTTTTATCGTTTTAGATAATAACAGTCGGTATTTAATTTTGGAAATAACCTTATCGATTTTGAATAAACTAAGCTTTTTAAAATTAAGCTTATTACTGGGTTTTTTATTTTAATTTGGGAAATATTCGAAGTTGCGTTTTATTTTTACTGTAACAAATACACTTTATTTCCTTTTACCAAAATTAGTTTTTTAATTCTTTTTTTGTTATAATACTGGGTTATTTTCTGTTAAAAAAATCGTAATTTATTTTGTAAGCGGACTTATATTGTTTGGATTTTAGTTACTACCGTTTTTGTTCGAAAAGTTTTCGCGATTAATTTTAAAGCTTCGTTTAATAGCTGTTCTGGCCGTTAAGTTTCTGCTTGGTACCTATATACCGCTGTATTGGAAAAAATACCTATATCCTCGTTAATAAATATATTATAAGCTATTTAGGCTAATGGAAAAAGTTTAACCCAGTTATCCTGTTAATAGTTAATGTAATTTTTCAAGTATTATTTTAACGTTTGATTTAAACGTTTTATCTGTTTTTTTGTTTATAGGTAATATGCTATAGAAAATTTAAGCTTAGCGTTTATCTGTTTAAAAAAGTTAATACCAAATTTTAATGTAAAAAGTTTGTTTTTGTTTAAAATAATTCTTTTAATACTTTATATTTGTCAAAATAAATTGGATAAAGGCGTAAACTAATTATTTTACCGTTACGTTTTTTTTTAAAGGTAAGAAGTACCCATATTTAGTAACTCTATTAACGATTACCCATATTCCATTATATTAAATTCTAATAACGGGGTTTTTAGATAAGGGTAAACCGGTAATAAAATCCTAAATAATAATGTTCCAAGCCTTTTTTGGAATATTTGTACGTTATAAAAGGCTATAAGGCTTATGCTGGACCGCTTTTACCTTATTACAGATATTGCAATCCTTAATTACCTGCTTAACAGTTCGTCGAAGTTTTGGAAAGTCGTATTTTTCCTGTAATCGTTTGGTGGTTTTAAAAATGCCTTAATATTTATATAACGAATTTTCATAAAACTTTTTAACGAATTGTTTTTGTTGGTTTCGAGGGATGTAGATTTTGCTACGGTACAATAGTTAGTTTCTGGGTTATTTATCTAATTGTTGCATTTCTTTTTGCTTTTCCTTATTATAGAAATTTTAGAACTTTCTTAAAAGTTTTGGGGTAGGTTGCTTTAATATTTTACATAATCGTAAAGTATCGTTTTTAACTTGTTGCAATATTTGCATTCGGCGTTTTGGAATTTTAAAGTCGTAATTTTTTTCCGATTTAAGATTTTTGTTTAAATGTTTTTTTTCTTTTTAATATAGTAAATTTAGAATCTATATTTTAACAAGAAAATTATCCAAATTTCGTAGCGTTTGATTAATTCATAAGTCCTTATAAACCGGGTAAGGTTTTTGTGATTTAAGTAAATATCGAAAGGTTCCTTAGTTTCGTTAAAGAACGGTTTTTATTTTTTAAAAACGTTAATAATCGTTAGTAGTTTTTTGTCGTAGATCTTGTATCGAAGTTCTGCGTTTCGAAAGGCTTTAGAATAATAGGTTACTAAATACCATTTTTTATTATCTTTTTATTACTTTAAAAATCCGTTTAGGACATAATTTAAGGCGTTTATTTTTAGGGGGTTTTTTTTTGTTGGCGTTAGGTAATTTTATTATTAATGCTTTGGTAATTTCGTTTTTAAGCAACTAAAAAGCTTTTTTAATTTCTTTTAAAAGTTCGAATTCCTTTTTAATATATTTTTTAATAGTAAGTTTCGTTAATGGTTTAATAATATCTTTATATTCCTTAATTAGGTTACGTACGTAACCCGTAAATCCTAAGATTTACCGGATATCGGTAACGGTTGCTTTATTAAGAATAAGTTAGTTTTTAACTGTTTCCAATTTAAAGTTTTAGATTTAAATTTAACCGGGAATAACAGTAAATCCTAAATAGTTTTAACTTTTACGTATGCTATATACTTTTGGTAAGGTTAATTCGGATCTTTGCTTTATTTAAAGCTTTAAAAACCTGGAAAATATACTTCTTATATTTTTCTAACGTTTCGGAATAAATGAGGATGTTGTCGATGTAAACAAAGATATTTTTATTTAGGGATTTCCTAAATATGGTTATAATTAGGCGTTAAAAACTGGCAGGGGCGTTAGTAAATCTTAAAAACATAACTCGGTATTCGTAATACCCGTATATCGTTTGAAAAGCAATTTCTCTTTTTTTCCTTTTGCCATTTTAATGCGGTAATACCCGTTTCGAAGATTTAAGGCGGTAAACTATTTAGCTTTGTTTACGTTTTCCCTTTAAGTATTTATTAAAGTTAAAAAATAGCCGTTTTTAATAGTAATATCGTTCAACTATCGATAGTCGACCGCGCGTCGATAAACCGGATCTTTATTTTAGTCGATTTTTTACTTGCCGTTTTTGATTTTAGGTACTATAAGTATAAAATATCCTGCGGGAGATTCGGATAGCTAAATATAACTTTTTTTTAAATTTAATTAGATGTTTTTCTATAAAATCTTTACCTTTTTTAGATTTATATGGTAAATTTTATAAAGCTTAAGGTAATATCCTTTTTTAATAAGTATGCGATAATTCCATTACCCGTATAAAACTAGTTCGTAGTTTTCTTTATTTTTAAAAAGTCGTTCGAATCGTTAATACCTTAAGGATATAGTATTAATAAAGTTTGGTACCTTAGCTTTTCGAATTATATAGCAAACTTTTTTAAATCCTTTTTTAATAAAAATTAATTCGTGATTTTAAAAAAGCTGGCGAATTTTTGTGTTAATTAATAAATTGCTGGAATTAAGCCATAGCATTTCTAGAATAATATTGTAACCTGATATATCGCGATATCCAAGGTAAAATGCTTTTGCTATCTTTAAATTTATATTAAAAGTTTTTCAGTTTTTTTAAGGATTCGTTCGTTATCGTATTAGAAAAGATTTTTATTAATTGTCCGTAATTTATAGAACTTTAGCTTGTATTTTTAAGGAATATAATGTTTTTCGGTTACGGCTAGCAAAATAAAGTTACCTTTTATTTTAAAGTTAATTATAGCTTTAAAAGTTTGGCCTTAGTATTAAATAGGAATTTCGATTTAGCTTCGTAATTCTTTTTTTGCTTTACATAAGGTCTTGGTTCGCAAAGCTTTTCGATACCTTAATTTCGAAGGCCTTTACCTTTTTTAACTTCGTGGTTTTGTTCGTTAAAAAGCGTTTTTATTCGCGGGTTTTCTTAATTGCGTATTTAGTATATTTGTCGTCTATATAAGTATATTACTTTCGTTAGTTAATTTGGCATTTTACCTTAATAATTCTTACCTTTAACGTTTGGAAAGGTTTTCGATTCGAAATTTAGATTTTTGCAAAGCTTGCTTTTATATCCAAAAGTTTATGCATTAAGCATAGCATAAAGGTATAATATAAACAACCTTAAGCAATAACTTTTTAGCTTTAATCCGATTCGGGGTGCAAAAAACAAGATCGAAAGTATCCGTGTTATCGGGGGATTTCGATATATTTATAATCGTTATTAAGCTTTATAAGAGTTTTTTCGTTCCAACCGGGCTAATAATCGTTATCTTCCTTTGTTCGAAAGTAAATTGGATAATTGTTATCGTTATAGGCCGAGAAATGGAAAAATCCGTACCCATTAATAAAGTCCTGCTTAAGGGTTTCGATTTTAAGGTATACCGCCCGTTTTGGAGGTTCGCTGGATTTAGGGGTTTTCTGCCCGTAGTTGTTAAATTTTGGGCGCATCTGGTTATATTCGTGGTATATTTTACATTTTTGTATATTTAAATAATATTCGCATTCTAGCCTTATAGCTATCCTGGAAGCTAATTATCTGGGATAATACTTGCAGATTTTAGCTATTTGATTTTGGCAAATCGGGTAACGTTCGTACTTTGAGTTGCCGCTTGGTTTATAGTAAGTCGTCGTAATGGTATATTCTTGTTGAAAAAAAATGGAATTAACTTTTTTTTCTTTTTCGCTTTTATTATTTGTTTTTTATTCGGCTGTTCGGGCTTTTTTTTTAAGGAATCCTTTTTTTCCTGGAGTTCCTTTTAATTATGAAACGATATTCGTTTTTGTAATGGTTTTTTTGTTATAGTTAAAGTATTTAATATTAGACTTGTCCTTTTTGGGCTTTTTCGAAATGGTATTCACTTTTTTCTGGGTCCTGTCCTTGTTTTTGCTTTTTTAGGATTTGCTGTTAAAGTTTCGATTATCCTTTTTTCTATTAAACCCTTTTTTTTCCAGGTATTTGTTAAATGTACGTTTGTCGGTAATAATAACCTTGTTAATATAATCCTAAAAAGGCCTTATTTTAGATATTTTATATATTTCGTCCTTAACCTGTAACTTTAGGCCATCGTAATAAAAGTAAAACAAAGCGCTTTCCAGTAAGTAAAAGGTTACTGTAAGGTAATTGAATTCCGTAATGTATTGAGCTGTTAATTTTATCTGCTGGAAAAGGTGCAGCTTTTTAACGGTATCCTGTTGCTTATTTGAGTTTTTAAATAAAGTTCGTATTCGTTCCTTTAAATGTTCGTAGTTACTAAAAATGTAATTGGTAAAGTCGGATAATTCGTTAAGGTAATTTCCGAAATAATCTTTTATAATTGGCTGGAATTATTAAAAAACCTTTCTTGTAAGTAGCTAAAAGATAGCTAATACCTTTTAATACTTTTCTTTCAAGGAGTTTTCGAAAATCTTAAAGTAAAGTTTGGCTTGTACCAAGAATTTTTCTATATCTCTGGTACCGTCGTAGGGTTTTGGAAAGGTTAGCTTATAGCTTTTAACCTTTGGCATTCCATGATAAGTAGGGGATGGAACAGTATTTTCGCGGGATTAATTCGCGCCGAATAAAGCTAATGTCGAAAACCTTTGCTGTCGAGCAAGTTTAGCATTTTCCCTTTTTACCGCTTGAAGTTTAATTATTAAGGTACGCAATTTGTCGTTAATTGTAAATTCTCTTTTTTTGCCTTTCGGGCTATCGGATTTTTTTCCTTCCTTTTCCGGTTCGTTTTCTTAAACCTTAATAGTTTCCTTAAAAGCCGAGGAGGATTGTTACAGAGAAAAAGAAGGTCCTTTTTGAAACCGAGTAGTAAAGGGGGCCATGTTGTCGATTAAAAAATTAAAGAAAGAACTTCTTTAATAAGGAATAGGATGTTTTAATCCAGATATTAATCCCTTACTGGCTAATAATAGCAATCGGATATATCGTTTATCTTTTGAATACCGTTCTATAATATCGTTTTTACTAGGTTTAAGAAAGCTTGTACCCGATTAGACCTTAAACTATTCGTCGGTTATTAATTAAAAAGCTATCAAAATGTAACGAACCTGTTATACGACCACCTGGAAATATAAACAGTATAGGAAAGGGGTTCTTAATTTACAGGTAATAATAAAGCGAAAAATAATTTAGTAATGTGTTCGTTAACGAAATTTGCGGACTTTTCTTTTAATCGAAAAACGATGCCTTTAATTAAAGACTTAGATTAATAATTAAGGAGCGAAACTAAGTAGGTGCTATCTATAGGAGAAACCTATCCATTATATATCCTTTGGTTTTTTATAGGTGTATCGTAAATCTGCTGAATTTATGTAATCTGGTCCAGATCCATCAAATCCTCCAGATCACATTAAAAGGCTAAGACACCTATACCCGAAGTTTATCTGTAGGGTGTCCTTGCCCAGACAGGGAAAGCAGGTCCTGATTCGTAACAGTACCGTCTCTAAACGCTTAATCAATCGTATAATATATGTACATAAACTCTGCTATCCCTCGTCCTTAGTCTTAAACGAATAATATTCTCTACAGCGCGAAAATTCGTTTATAATAAAACCGAAGTAACTGTTATTTTCGATACTAACAAGCTTAACTAAACCCACATCACACCAAATAATTCTTCCCATATATCGTTCTCGTCTTTAAGAGTCTATAAACGGGATTTTCCGTATCTTCTCTTCGTCGTACGTTATATAAAAGATCGTCTTCATATCGTTAAGGTTTAAATCTATCCCCGTAAACCTTTTAATGGTCCAAATTAATCGTTTAATGCTGGGATGGCAAAGGCGGCAGTACTATAAGATAATTTTTTTCATAACTTCGTCTGTTACAAAAACCTTGCCATTTTTAAAGGCCCTTATAAGGGCATTTTTTAAGTTGTTAGTCAGGTTACCGCCGTCCTTCTTACCGAATGGCCCCCCCAGCCCGTATCCCTATTGATAATTTTCGTTATTCGTCGACTCCGGGGTTTTAATAATAAGCTCCAGCTTTTTATAAAGCCATAGGAAGAAACCTTTCCGAGGTACGTTAATCGTCGTCAACTACGTTCTATCGGGGTTTACCAAGGTGTTTCGATTTAAGTAACCACCTCTTTTATAAAAAATCTCCCAGGAAAACAACTTTAAGAGGAAATTGTTAATATATAGCGTATACTTTACCATAATCTTATTATTCTTTCTACAAGGGCCCTTTAAAAGCTACTTTATTATTCCAACGACAATGGCGACAACAGGTCCTCCGCCTGTCATAATATAAATTCCCTTGTTTTTAATATCTAAAACCGAATTCTTTTCGAAATCCTTAATATTGTTCGTAATGTTAACGTTTGCTCCTAAACCCTAAAACAGTTTGTCTTTATTATCCCCCATAGATAAATAGACATGCAACAGTATAGCACTTCCTACAACAGTTGCTTTAAGGCTTTCAATCGCTATAGCCGTCATTCCAGGACAGTTAGCTGTTTATAGCTTAGGACAATCAGCTACTATAGCTATAGGCCAATCGTCGTTTATAGCAGTTGCTTTAGGGTAGTCGGCCACCTATAGGTCAAGGCAATGGGCCACTAAAGCTACAGGCCAGTTGCCCTTTATAGCAATTGCTTCCGAGCAGTTAGCCCCCTAAAGCGTTTCATCATACCACTGCATCAGGTCCTAAAGCTGTTGTTCGTTAATATGGGCGCTAAACGTTCCTCCACTGGAACGATATAGGTTTCCCAGGCCTTCAGAGATGAACTGCTCCTTACCCGGTCCACCGCCGCGGGTGTTGCCGCGGATATTGCGAAAGCTGTTGCTTTGGTTATTGTTATTACCCTAACTTCGGCCTTTATTTCGGCCTCGCTTTCCTTTTTTGCCTTTGCTGTTCTTCTCTTTTTGAAGCTTAAGGCAGTCCTTCGCTAAGTGTCCATATTTGCCACAGTTAAAACAAAATAACTTCCCATTCTTGTTTTATGCGGGCTTGTTATCCCGGAAGTTGTTATTACCTCCCTTACCCTTTTGGGCATTATAAAACCGTCCGTTATTCTTCTTCTTATTATTAACACGATCGTAAAACTCGCTGTTGAAGTCGTCGATCAGTTGCTGGAAAAAAATAATCCGTCTGCCGCAGTATTAACTGCATTATTTTATACCAGCTGCCAGCCTTATCCTTTACAGCAATAAGAAATATAATAATATATTCCTCGGTCTTAAGCTTTATGCTACAGCTCTTTACCTCCCGTAAAACTTTTAAAATTTGGTAATAAATTAAACTGGGTTTCTTTTATTATATATAATTTTGCTTAATTCTTTCCAAAAGGACCTTTACCGGGCCTTGCCCGTTATTATAGAAATCTTCCGGAACGTTCTTAACATCTTCGTCCTTTTCTTAATCCCTGTAATTAACTTTAAAGGCGCCCTTTTGCAAATTTTGGTAATAGCTTTCGCGAAACGTAATTAATCCAGTTACTTCAGCTTTATTCCATCCTTATAACCAATCTTTTCCAGTATAAGGTTAAAGGCGTTACTTTAAAGCTTTCAATTAACCCAACCTAATAAGTAATTTTTCTTATCTAAGGAAAAATCGAAGCGCTTTTAACGGAACTTCGTATCGTTATTAAACTTCTTAAAGTCCTTTTTATTTTTTAGGCGTACATCTAATTCGCTAAAGCTATTTAAGCTACTGGAGCCGAAAGAACTGCTGTTAAGGAAACTGTAACGGTTTTTCTTCTTCTTTAAGGAACCCCCAAAAAAGTCCGAAAAAAAGGATAAGGAACTATCTAAATTATTAAGGTTATTACGTACCACTTCTTTTCCCTTAAGTAACTTGGATAACTTTACCTTTTTTTTTTCGTTCTTTTCTCTTTTAAAGAAGTCGGGTTTTTCAGTAAATAACTCTTTAAGTTTCGTTTCGCCTTTTTTCATAGGGTTAATCTTTTTCATATCGCTTTTTAGGGCGATAGGTACTTCTTTAAAGCTATTCGCCTTAACTTAAACGGAACGTTTTGCAATACTTTCAGTTATACACTCGTATTGCGCAAGTTCTTAAAGCTTCGCGTTTTGAATTAAAACGTATCCAATAACTGTATTATCATATTATTCATTTATTCCATCGTATCGTTATATCTTTCGCTCCGAAGCTTTAACTCCTTAACATTATCCTTAACCTATCGGTATCTTTCTTCCCGCGCCTTAACGTCGCGTTTAATGCCACTCATGTTAATACTTAAGGACGTATAAAGCTTATTCAGGTCGGTTTCGGGTTATTATCTCTGGATAGGGGTTTTCAGCGGCTGCTAAAGCAATAAAACGTTTCTCACTAAAGATACTTAGTATTCCTGTTCTCTCTCGCCGAAAAACTTTTCGTTTTAAGGAACCTCCTAATCGGAAGGAGGTAAGAGAAAAGGAAAGGGGTCTTCGATCGTATGCTTACTTGCTATCGTTAACCGTTACTTAACTCTCTCCTAAATCGTTAACTAAGCGGCTTTCTCTTAAGTCTCGTACTTTCTTTATTAACTTAGTTCTTCAAATTGCAATCAACTATTTCGTATAACGTACTAAGTTGCCAATCAACCAAAAGATGCTACCATGTCAGCAGTCACAATAATCGAATGCAGAAATCTGGCGTAGCTTTCTGTATGTTCTCTAAGTCTGTTCTAGGAATGGACAAATCTAGTCCGCGGGCAATCGCCCCTTACATACACAATTGGTTGACAAAAGATCGTCCATAGACAAAGGCTGTCCCAGGCAGCAGAATGCTGCCGGGCTCAAACAAAGCCTACCAGCCGGCAATACCTGAAAGCACCAATTGCTGACAGAAAGTATTAAAATAACGCCAGCAATTGCCAATTTTAGTTTTATACCTGAAGTTTATCGAGATTTACATAAGGATGGACCAGCTAACGTTAAAGCAATTTTTACTTCGGAATAGTTAAAATAGCTATACGCAGAAATAAAATTAAAGCTTAATTTCGTACGTAATTAGATAAGCAAATATTATAACTAAAAAAAGTTAAAAGGATTAACCTTTTCGGAAGGAAAAATGGTTTACCTAGTTACCAAAAACATCCAGATTAAAATGTTAAATAAAAAACTCGATTTTAAATATATCGGCCCATATAAGATCGTTAAGAAAATCTCAGAAAATAACTATAAATTAGAGCTACCGCCGAAAGTCAAGCTTTATCCAGTTTTTCATATTTTTTTATTAGAGTTAGCAGCAGATATAATCAAAGTTAATACAGGATAAAATCACGACGAAGAAGTTATAGAAAATGGATTAATTTACGAAGCAGAAAAAATACTGGATATATGCAAAGAAAAGGGGTTTACTTAGTACTTAGATAAGTGGAAAGATTACCTAAATTCCGAAAACACCTGGGAACCCGCGAAGAATCTTATAAATGCTTAGCGCCTTTTAAAGAAACTTTTACCAGCAATGCCGGAAGCGCCAGAGTTAAAAGTATTCCAATTTAGGTTATCTAGGGGAGGCCAGTCGGCGGGCAGAGAGGTTTGCGTTGACGCAATCTTAACTTTCAGCCGTTGTTGCTTTCGTTTTAGACGTTCGAATTTTTCTATCGTTTCCGTACCTTTAATACCTTTGCGTAACATTTCGATTCCGCGCTTACGTAAAAGCTTTTCTTGGTTCCACAAACGGGCTAAACGACCAAATAATTCGTTAAAGTGCTGCTGCAATTTATTAAACCGTTGTTAAACGGAAAACAGCTTTTCTTTACTAAGATATTTTTAAAGTTCAAGACGGTTTTTTTTAACGATTAACCGGTTATATTCGGTTTCGGAAGGCCCGAATAAGTTACAAGGACTATTATGTTCGGTATAACGAGCGTACTTTCTAGAATTAGGATAAGCTTTATAAGTTTTTCTTTTGGAATTTGTAGCGCGAACAAGAAAATGCGGATATGTTAAAACCAAGGGTATAAATTCTTTTGGATAAAACCAAAGCGTTATTACGCTTGCGGGATTTCTGTTTCTCGATACGATTTAATATGGCGGTTGGATACTAGAAAAATAATATAAAAGAAGGGAAGTTACTTGCTAAATAAATGCGATAAACAAATTAATTTTTAAAGGTAAAGATCTTGGAAGGGGGAAGATTGTATTATGGCCTTTGGCTTTAGTTCGATTAATAGATGGTCGGAGGTTGTAGAAGGTATTTCCGATATGGCTCCAGGGTTACGTAATTGGCTCGATAGGCTTATAACGCCTGATTGGATAAAAGGGGACTTGGCGTTTCGAGCTAGTCGAGCCGGGTTAATAGCTTAAAGTAATTCGATAGGTTCGAAGAGGTTTTACTACTAAAAGGAAGATCGAGCCGGTTCGAATCGGTCGAGCTAATAGAAGGATATATACGCTTATTATTTTCCATAGTTTAGATAGTACCAGCTTGTAATAATAATTAGTTACCTAGATTTATATCTGTTATTACCAGACGTAACTATCGCCTTATTGCTTAGATTTCTACGATATTACTGCTAACATAAACCGTACAACTAGGTTTAATAGTTGGTTAAGCCCATAGCCGTTATATTAGACGGAATAATTTAGCTACCGGTTGAATAAAAAGGGTAATTTTAAAGTAATACAGGCGTATAAAACGTACGGAATAGGGAAAAATAAACCTGTTCGCATAAAATTAATCACTTTTATACGACTGTTATATTCGAATTATATCCGGCCTTTAGTTTATTACCTTTACTACCGTTTATTTTAATAATTTCTAGGATTATTATGCCAACAGAAATTATAAAGGTAACCTTAAGCTTTTATCGTTTTATTTTATTTAAAGTAACGATAAAAAAGGAAGATATTTTACGGGTTATAAACGTAGGCTTTCCGTATATTCCGCGTCGAAAAGATAGTTATTAATACGATTATACAATATAGAAAGCCGCATTTAATATAGAACAATTAACTTATTTTATTAATATAATCGATAATCGGCCGGTAAGCTGCAAAAGTTTAAGAAAGTTAATTACCCGAAATACGTACTACTTTAATCGGAAAGATTTCGATACGAAAATATATAAATTCCTTAAGTTACGAAACCGGGTATATAAACGTAATTTACCGTTACCGCCGCGCAACTATAAAAAGCTAAATATATACTCATTAAGGGAGTTATTTCGTAAAGCCGAAAGGGTTTACCTATAAAACTATAAAAATATGTAATCCTGGGAAATCGTTAATTAATCTTTTGCTAAAGGGAAATAAGTTTTAAGATATATGTAGGAATATGTTTATAAGTTCTACAAGCATAATTGGTTATGAAAATGCAAGGTACGTTTCGTTGTACCGACTTAGGTTTAATAGTTGGTTAAGCACATAGCCGTTACAGTTAATTAGCTTATTTATAAAATCGGATTAAGACGATTAAATTTTTCTTTTAGCTCTGTTTGTAATTATTTCGATACCAAAAAACCCTTTCGTAGCCGGATGGACTGCGTGCAGGGTCATATCCGGTCCGACATCTATCCATGAACCATGCCTTAGCAGTTGTCAGCTAGCAGAGGTGCGCTAGCACCCATATCCGATAAAATTCCCTCTGATCGGAGCATATATGTTCCGTGGCTAGACTACTTCAAAGATTAGGACGCGTTGCTAAAATGCACGCAACTAGCCAATCAATACAACACAACTGATATTCCTTATATCTGACAATTAAAAGTTTCATTTGCTCAATTCGTGTTATTTATTAATTGATTAACTGTGGCTAAGACGATATAGGCTATATATCAGTAGCAATTATCTATATGCTTTATTAGCTACAATGGCGACCGTACCGTCGACGTCCGCAGTTATCTATATCGGTCCCAAGGATTGGGACAAATTTAAGAACGAATTCAAAACTAAAGCCAAGGCATATAACCTGTAGGACTATATTAATCCTAATCAAAACGTTTTATGGCCTGTTAAACCTATAACACCAGTTATTACTTCTTATCCAAAAAAACGAATTCGTCCTTAAACGCGAACTAATATCCCAATTATTACAACCTTATCCCTATCCTTATCCTTCGAAGGAACTACCGAAAAAATCGATTATATAAACCATCCGATAAATATCTTCGAAGTAACGACCGAAAGCAGATAAACTTACAATCAGAATTTTACGACCTACACCTATCTAAACCGGGAATACAAAACCTTTCGAAAAAACTTTAACGAACTTATAAAATAAATTCTTAATAACGTTTCCCCATCGATTAAGCAAATCTGCTTAAGCCCAAATAACAACCTTAAAGGCTAATACGCCAAATTGCAACAATTAAGAAAAGTTTACGACAGCCGATTACTTATAAATACCAAACGCAAATACGAAAAACGATTAAAGCAAACCCCGAAAGCCGCTAAGAAATTTAATAAATAAACAGCGAAATAACAGAAAATTATAGCCCAGGGCCAGCGCTACGGGATTTTCGAAATAATCATACCAGTTATTTAAACGAATTAATTATATATAGCAATAACGCCGATTATACCTAATTAATCGAATTCATTTATGCTTTTTAAGTAAGATAATATCGAAAAAAAAAACAATTAACTACCTAAAGGTTAAAGCTAATCTTTTAAATTATTAAACCATAACGAATCCATAACAGTTAGCAAAAAACGTTAAAGCAACGTTTCCGATTTTTTATAAAGCCCTAACAAACCTTTCCGATTAAAACGATCCTAATTAGGAAAAAACCAAGGATACTAACAATTAACTACGTAATAAAACCTTTAGCAGAAAGCCGAAACGAAACAGTCGCAAAAATTCCCAAGCGAACCGAAACAGCAACAACAACAAACGGAAACGCCAAAAGTTAAACGTATAAGGAACTCGGTACAAAACGTACCTAAACCCTAGGCATACGTTACCCCAATATTATTACGCGTTTCCTAATAAAGCTCCAGTAAAGTTTAAGCCTAATAAGGAAATTTTAGCATTAATTTAAGACCGGATTACTTCCAATTAATCTTTAAAGGAAAAGATTAACCGTTTGTCGAAAATTATAGAAAAATTAATTACCTAAAAGATAAAATAACTTCTAAAAAAAATAAAACGAATACTAACGTACTTCGTAATTCCTGATTAACGTAATATAATAAACGTCGTATTTTACCCCTTAAAAAATTCGGCCATTCTGGACTTAAGGTTTACTATATACATTTTTAACCTAATTAACAAGTTCCTAAATTATAGGACGACGATTTAAGGCGACGGTATATACGTAAAGAACAATTTCGTCCTAATTAAAGGATATAAAAAAATTAATATATTGCTTTAAAGCCTTAAAAGCTTTAAAGCGCTGCATTTATATAACGTAACCTACTGCAAAAATTTCGTATGCAACCTTGTATGTCTCCGGTAACTCCGAAAAAAAAGGTATTAGTAAAATAACCGGGGAACTAATAACTTTATTCGAAATAAATATAATCAAATAATTACTACCTTAATAAATAAGTTTAATTAATTCGTTATCGAAAATATCAACGTAATAATTACTTATATAGCTTTCGCAGCTTATAAACGAAACGTTAACTTATATACAACGAAACTACTACGAATCGGTAACGGTACGATATGGCATTTAAAATTAAAATACCTAAAGCCCGAAATAATTGCCCAGTTACAGTCTTATATAAGGGAAGTCCGCCTAAAAAGTTTTATAACAATCGAATACCAAATATGTAACAAGGCGAAAGCTAAAAAGCAAATACGCTGCGAGCCGAAAAAAGGAACTTTTCGATCAGGATAGCAAATCGCCATCGATTTTATAAATTTCGAAGAAAACCTTAAAGGATATAAATACGTTATATTTGTAACCGACAGGTACTTAAAATATATCTAGAATATTTATCTAAAAAATCGAAAGCAAAATATATTAATTATAACGTTTCGATATTTCCTAAAAGTTTTAAAAAATTAAGATAAGGTTTTCCTATAAATGTTCGATTACGATAACGAAATCTTAAAAAATTACCAACTTCAAAATATGTTTTAATCGCCTTTTTTTAATATTAAACTTAAGCCTTTAATACCGTATACCTAGGCCTAAAACGGAAATATAAAACGTTTAAAAGGTGTAATTAAAAAAAAAGCAATTACGATACAAAATAGCATTAAATTACCTTCGTTTTTAATCGTATATATCTTTAAAGCAGCAATATATTTATATAATCGTACCCCTAAATACGTACTTTTTTAACAAAGCCCATACGAAGTTTATTATATTTACTTAACGTATAAGAACGGCGTTATAATATTTAATTGGAAACTTTAATAAGCTTACCTGCAAATATATAACTATATAGCTTATATTATAATAACTGCTATTATAAAGAAAGAATAAAAATTCCAAAAATTAAATCCTAAAATATGGATTAAGTTTTTCGTCGGCTACCGATTTACGAATATTTACGAAATTTGGAACTTATTAATTAATAAGGTTATTACTATTCGAAACGTATTTTTTAACGAAAAAATTACCTTTTTAAGTAATATTAAAAATTTAAAAAACGATTTTTTATACGTTACAAAAAAAAGTTACAAAAGTTATTGCGATAAATAGAATTACTTAATTAAAGCCTTAATTACCTAAATATATAAATATAAAAAAAAACCGAAAATTTAAACGGAATAATTTAACTACCGGTTAAATAAAAAAGGTAATTCCAAAATAACATAAACGTACGAAACGTACGGAATAAAAAAAAAAAACTTATTCGTATAAGATTAATTACCTTTATACGATCGTTATATTCGAATTACTTCCGTTTTTTAACTTATTATCTTTATTAACGTTTATTTTAATAATTATTACGATTAATACGTTAATGGAAATAATAAAGGTAATTTTAAGTTTTTATCGTTTTATTTAGCTTAAAATAACGGTAAAAAACGAAAGTATTTTACGGGTTATAAATATAAGTTCTTTATATGTTTTACGTCGAAAGGATAATTATCGGTACGTATATAAAGTATAAAAAACCGCGTTTAACGTAAAACGATTAACTTACTTTATTAATACGATCGATAATCGGTCGATAAATTACGGAAATTTAAGGAAAATAATTATCCGAAATACGCATTATTTTAATCGGAAAAGCTTTAATACGAAAATAGATAAAATCCTTAAATCGCGAAACCGGGTATATAGGCGCGATTTACCGTTATTACCGTAAGGTTATAAAGAACTAAATATATACCTATTAAAGGAATTATTTCGTAAAACCGAAAAAACTTATTTATAAAATTATAAAGAAATATAATTTTAAAAAGTTATTAATTAGTTTGTTATTAAAGAGAAATAAATTTTAAAGTATATATAAATATATATTTACAAATTCGATAAATATAACTGGTTATAAAAATGCAAAATACGTTTCGTCGTACGGAACGATTAATAATTAAAAAACTTTTATAATAATATATACGTATTTATTTTAATTAAAAATTTATTTAAAACTTTAATCGTTATTACGGTTAAATTCGACTTAAAGCTTAAATAATATAATGCGGTAAACGTTTTTATTAACGTTAACTTACTTTATAAAATATATATAAAAATATCTTTAAAATATCCGTATTATAATAAAATTTTCCTAATTAAAAAGGTATTATATAAATTAAAGAAATTATTTTTACTTTAGTAAAAAAAATTTATTAAAACGTTTAAAAGTTTAAAACTTAATCCCGTTTTTTATAAGCCTTATTATTTTATTCGTCGAAGGATATTTATTTTTTTTTTTTTTTTTATGAACGATATCGTTACGGCGTATTACAAAAAAAATTAAGATTTCGTCGATTAGGTAATTTAATAAATAAAGTAACGATATACCTTTATAAAAGGCGAAAACTTATGATAATTCTTAAAAATCAAAATAATTAAAAATAAAGCTAAAAAAAATTTTAGCTTTTTTAATTTAACTTTATAAATAAATTAATTAACTTAATTTTAAAAGAAAATTTAAATAATCTTTTAAATATGTTAATAACGAACGTCGAATTATTGCCGAATTTTGATTTAATTTATTTAGGGTTTATTAATAAATATTAAAAAAAATCGCTTTTATTTTATACGTAATAATTAATACGCGACTTAATATAATTTTTATAATATCTCGATTTACTTAATTTAACTTAAACCTTAACGACGCGTATTATAAAATTACCGATCGGATTATATTATACTTAATCGGAATTAAAATATTAACGTTATAATTCGGGGGTAAAAAATCGTTAAATACTTAAACCGATACTTTTTTCGCGAATAATATAATCGATCGAAAAAGCTTTTAAGCTTACGTTATAAAGTTATTCGGAAAAGTAATAAAATAACGAACGAATAAATAAAATATAATAATTATTTTTATAATAAAAACGGAATTATTATTTTTTGCGTAAATTATAAAAAAGATTTTATTTAGTTTTTGATTAATTAAAAAATTAAAAGTTACTTTAAATACTGAACCGTTAAATATATAATACGATAATCGATAAATTATTCGGCTTATTAACGCCGATATCGCTTTATTATAAACGAAATTACGGTACGTAAATATATATAATTATTAATTACGAAAAGCCGTAAAAAAATATATATAATTAAAATAAATTATACGTTTATGGACGATATATTAATTAATAAATTAACAAAAGCTTTATTACGAAAACTTTTTAAGTATTTTAAAAAATAATTAAGATTAATAAATATTACGGAAGCTTTTAATCGGCGAAAAAACAACCTGCAAATAATTTTAAAAAAGGAATTAACTAATCAGGAAAATTCGTTCGCCGGAGGAAAGGCGGAATGGAATGCTGCGGCTTTAGGAAGTGATGAAGTGTAACGGTCAACGCTGTGACTGCGTCGAGGCGTTAAGGGGGTGTGTTAGCTAGCAGGGGTGCGCTAGCACCCATATCCGATAAAATTCCCTTTGATCGGAGCATATATGTTCCGTGGCTAGATTACTTCAAAGATCAGGACGCGTTGCTAGAATGCACGCAACTAGCCAATCAATACAACACAACTGATGTCCCCTATATCTGACAGCAGTAATATACGGCAGTATCCAGGGTCGGTAAGCCCTGTGACTTGCATCTTAGTCGTCACGAGACATTCCAATGGTCGCTCCATCTAATGACTCGGGGGATCGTATGTATAGTGGTGTGCTATACTGCCCGGACATATCGTGATGTTTTCAAGTGCATTGGGGGTACAACTTAAAGTACAGACGTAAGATGGGAGCTTGTTTAGAGTTTTAGCCCCAACGAGTCCTTCGAATTTGGTTTGCATGGAAATGCAGCTAGTTAGAACACGCAAAGGTTTCCGGTCGAATATATCGCTAAGGCACCCTGGAAGAGACTGAAAAGAAGGGGGATTTATCATGCATCAGGACTACCACAGCCGCCTTATCTGTATCGTGGGGTGTTATACAAACCGGCTTAATCTTTGCTTCCACCCCCTATCGACCTGCCCATATCTTCGTATACCTGAGGCAGCTAATATGCTATTTGCCCATCTCAAGCAAATGAACGTCGTGCCTTTTCGCAAGGCAACGTCTATCTGACTGATTTCCTCTTAACCTACGCACGTATGTGTGTTTAAGGAGTAATTCACATAGTATCTAAGTCCGGGCACATCATAGTTAAATCATATTTACTGCTCAATAATATTCGACCAACAGCGCCCACGGCCGCCTTCCCAGTATGGCACTACCCATTGCGAACAGCAGGGAATCAGCAGCAAACAAAGTCTATAGTATCGCGTAGCCAACCAGACACGTATTCAAACCCCTCACACACCCAGCAAGCCAATTGCGAGGCATACACTGAGCGCGGTCGCAAATGACACCACAAATCCTGGACTTCCCACAGCGGTACCGGCGCTGTCGTCCTCGGCGCTGTCATCTTCGGCGGTAGAGTTACCGCTGCTGCCACCGCTGCTGCCACCGCCGTTCCTTCTTGGCGATCGCTTTTCCCGAATCGCGGTGAAGTCCGAGTCTACTTCGTGATCCTGGGCGTCGAACTCGACACTTTAATGATTCGTGTCAGCAGTAGTATTCATGGGGAGCGTTTGGATGCTTCTATATGGCGACTTACTCTTTTTCCTTGTGAAGTCCGCTAGCCATTTTGACCATGATCTCGCCGTCCCCGCGCTGAGATACGTCGGAGTTCTCGTGGACGCCTCGTAGAGAAGCTGGGGAGACTCCAGATGCATACTGGGCATGGACTAGCGCTATATGGCCGAGGATGACATGGCACAGGAAGAATTGAATTGCTGCTAAGGAGCGCTTGGTCCGCATCGTGGGAGAAAAAGGCTTTGGGTATTCTCTGTGATTGAACCTTTAGTTCCGGGAAAGTTCTCGCAGAATGTTTAGTTTATATAGGGAAGGAACCAATTCGACGGGGAGTCAACGCTGGTTCTACTTTGAAATAGGTTGTTGGAAAGGCCATCATTCACGGTCATACGCAGGATGGCCAGTAAGAAGCTTGTACGCATCGCTGGCCAATAAAAGGCACACCGAATGACTTGGCGCTTGGTACACAGCCAGCTTGGGCAAGGGTTAGGCGGCCGAAATGATGATGGTAGACGCCATTGAGACATGGCGTCTGTACTACCATAAATAACTCACAGCATGTTTCAAATTCCTGACGTATCTTTTTCTTGCTCGCCTATCCCGGTGGACAGGTCTTTGCGCCTATCATTGTACCTTAGAAGTAACTTGACCAAGTACCTAACGAACATATATAGCGCTCTCTAATGCTAAGAAAACGATTGATAAAACCCGTAGGCAAGTAAGGAGGTTCTTATCATTTTCATTGCACGATAATCTTTTCTCGAACGGCTATCGTAACATAGCGTCAGTAAGTTGGTGAATCGATGGGGGCGATGCTACAGGAATAAGCATGCCAAGCTCAGGGCTGTTACACTTGGCGTGAAGCAATACTATGTAAAGGGAAGGACCTTAAGGAAGGAAAGCTGGTGTCGTCGTTTGGGAAACCCCAGGGGGCGCCAATGCCAAGAGCCGGGCGGTAGCAGGCGCGGCCGCGCGGGTGGTTCCAAGCATACAGTACGGCTACCTGCTTAATTGACACTGGGCGTTGGAAGCTCTTGTAGGGACTGTGGGCGGTAGGGATGTTGTACTGGGAATGGTTCGAACTACCATGTATCGGCAGGCAAGCTGGAGAAGTGCCACTTGTGCAAAGTACCGTCCAACCAGTCTCAGTGATACATACAGTACGTACATACTGTAGCCATGCTTCCAGAAGTCTGTCGGTGACGAGTGGCAGAAAGATAGACCCCACTTAAAAAACTTGGGATCCGTCGCGCATATGTATACGTACATGTACTTACCTTACTTACATACGTATATGATTACAGTAGAAGCAGAGCAGTTGAGCTAATCTTTCCTGAGGCATTCTTAACTTGTTGTCACTCAGAGATGAGTACATGATCATTCTTGGGGTTGGACAGAAGTCATACATATATGGTTTACTGTTGGATACATTAGTAGCAGGGGACGGATATTCGCAATATTCACTTCCAGTCGATTCCCCTCGTTGTGTGGTCGCTCTTTCTCTTTTCATATGTTCTGTGTCCGCAGCCATGTGCGGAGTCTCATCTCACTCTCCTCGCCAGCTGTTGTCCGCACATTGATTCGAAGACCTTTGTCGTCCACATGCCTTCGATCGAGTTCCGCGAAGCTCGAGAAATCCGAGTTACGCCCTTCCACCCCGGTAGCTGAGCGGCTCGCCGCAACTGGGATCTGGAAGGTCAGTGGGGGCGGGGTGAAAGGGGGGGGGGATGAAACTGGGACAGGTACCGATGGGGATGCGGATAAAGCGAAGCCTGCCAACTCAAGCGCCAAAAAGCCGAGGGGAAAGAAGACCAAGATTACGGGGGATAAGGCTCGGGTCAATATCGTGAGTGAGAAACTTATCGGTAAGTATGGATTCATCCTTCGGGACACTGTCGCGGAATCCACCTGTTTACAGTGCGTGCTAATAGTGGCCGTTGGTCCGTCTAGACGATGTATTCTCCTACCTGGGGCCTTCCCTCAACCGACACGTGGGATGCGATATCATCGATATATACCCGGGCGCCGGACTGTGGAGTCGAAAGCTCCACGAATACCTGAAGCCACGATCGCACATATTGATGGAGCCCGATGCCGATCTGTACAGACCCTTTCTCGAGCCCATCCTCGAGAAGCCAGGCGCCACGCTGGTTCCCAAACCCGGCATCATCTGGCGCGACCTCAACTCTATATTGACCCCTGAGTATCTTCCCTACCAGACCCCCGTCGAGGACACCTTCCAACCCTCCTCGCGGAACGATACCCTTCTCGTGACGGCGAACATCGCCTTCCACCCGAGGAAGAAGTACAGAAGCTTCGAATCCCTGGCATTCCTGGTTCTCCACCAGTTTCTCGACTCCATCCGCTCGCGCCGCTTGTTCCAAAAATATGGTCAGGTCCGCATGCTGATATGGGGAAGGTATGACGACAAGGGCGGCATCCTGCCCAAGAACATGCAGAGGCGCAAACGCACGGCCATCGAGGGGGAGATGTACTGCGAGTGGATACATGAGGTTTGCGGCCGCGACGGTCCCGACTCGATCTGGTTTCTTCGTGACACCGGCACCGACACGTACAGCACCGCGTCGGTCCTGAAGAAAATGAAGAAGTCTCGGATCTCCGTTCCGGAAGGGAGGGAGACGGAAGCCCTGCTCGAGGTAATGACCTCTTCCAAGAAGCCGCGGCGAGTGAAGGCACCCGGAAGCGAGCCTCCGGTCTTTAAGCGGCCTTTCAGCGAATCGCTGTCGGAACTCGAGGCGGCGCACGAAAGCCAAGTCTTCACGACGGACTCGGAGGAATACAAGACTATCAAGAGGTACCAGTGGAGAACGACCACGGAAGAAAAGCGGCACCAGAAGATGCACGAGCTGAGTTCTGGCCTCGATGCCATCGCCGCGGCCTACAAGTCCGGCAAGGCGACCCGCGGGGAGATAGAGAAGCTCGGCGCGGAATGGCATGAGAACATGCAAGCCTGCGCCAAGGCATTCGTCCAGGAGTTCATCACCTACAGGGACAACCTTCACTACATCCGTCAGGACCCGCCCGTGCTCCACTGGGACCGCCGCGCATTCGAGCCTTTGGCCGTGCAGCCAGACGAGTTCTACCCCAACGTCGAATGTTGCCTCCTCGATATCCAGCCGAAGGACGTGCATCCGCTGATCCGGCAGGTGGGGCCGCGGTCCAACCGTGCGGGCGACACGCTGGAGCTCATCATGAGCGCCCTTATGACGCAGAGCACGACGCCCGTCAGCCGCATCCTGGACGCCCTGTGGCCCGGCGCCGCCGAGTTCATCATGCCCAAGTGGAAGAGCATCCACGACCTGGACCACGGAGGCGTGCCGCCGGTGAAGTCGCCGTACGCGGAGATTACGCCCCGGATGCTGAACGCGCGCCAGTGGGAGGAGCTCATGGAGCTCTGGATGCAGTGGCCTTTCCGGCCCGAGTTCCACGAGCTCATCGCGCGGACGCACGACACGGACGATCCTAACAACCCCGACGACTGGAATGTTGGTTCTGAATTCTGATGAAGATGTCTCTGGCCGCGCCTATGTCGCACGTATTTACCGTTAGACATTGTAAAGGGAGCGCCATGGCAAACTTGCCGACGTAGTCACCGCGCATATAGTCGGAACACCTGTAGCAATACCTTCTGTATGATAAGGTACAATAATCGATGTCGTGATACTGGGACCAAGGCATGATATACTTCCCACCAACTAACTCGTGCTCTAATTTCGCTGTCCCGTAGACGAATGTGTCACATTCGTGGCCGGCTGTTTTCACTAATGCGCAGATAGCCGACGGGATCTCTGTTCCACTACACGTTGTAGTGATCCGTATAGGCACCCAGCTGCCAAACCGAGCGGTTTCAAAATTGGGTCGAAGGAATATCCCCATGCTCGCAATATCGTTCTTGACATGGGCATAAAATGGGTGTTCCTTGGGATGTGGAATTGCCTCCGAGACTACTTGCTCGATGCCAAGCTGGTGGTTAACAGAGCCGAACGGCGTGTCAATTCCACAGGTAGCACCTTGACGCGGGACCCGATAGATCCCTCGCCGGCGCGACAGATCTAACGGAAGCGGATCACAATCGCACAACATATGCGCCTTCGTTCGAGTTTGTTCGACGCGAGTAGGGCCGGGGGCCGCGTGATCCGCCTGTTACTCGGTCATATCGTATATGCTCTATTTTTGTGGCCCTTCGATTGATGAAATCAGTTTAACGGGGGACTGAGTGTACCACGACTAGCTGCTACCTTACTACTTCTCCATATGGACAAAAATGCAAAAGAGCACAAGGCCAACATGTTCTCCCTTTCTTTCTCCCTCTCGTGTTCCAACCCGACTCCCAATTGCACCGGATTATGACTGCAAAGGTAGAAGAGTCTAATATTGTAGGATCTAGCTCCGCCATTAGCAAGTACGGATGTAGTAATAATCGGCGGCCTGCTGATGTCATCCACTTTTGGCATGAGATTCTTCTTATTACCTTTTACTAACCAGGCTGGCCACAGCAGAGTTCGAAAGCACAAAAAGCAAAGAATATTCACCGCTGTTTTAAATTTCTAATGGTTCTAAAACGAAACTCCAACGTACTATGTACTGATCGTACCTGGTAACCGACGGGCACAAGTTGAGCAAGACATTCTAGATATGGCATGTCCATGCATGGCAACGCTGGGGGCGCGCTGCTATCAAGGGAAGCCCCCGGGTTGCAGAGCTTAAATTTGCACTAGATCCAATTACACTGGAGCCCGTTAATATCGATAGGGAAAGAGGCTGTGCCCGTTGAAGCAGGTACATCGGTTGGCAATCTCAATCGGGGTTAGATAGGCCGTAGTTGTGAGTGGGGGAGAATTGAAGAGGACTTGCTGAGGGTCCATTGGCTTCTTCTATTCGTAGACGCACAATTGCACTAAAGTGCATACACGCATACATGTATAAATCTGTGGGTCTCCCTCCACCGCTGCACGATAGTACCTAGGTGATCTTGTTATTATTCTGCCCCTCACCCCCTTGCATTGTTCTCTAAAAGAGTGAATTCTCTGCTCCGTAGGGCAAAAAGCCAAGTTCAAATTGTGAACCATCGGGCCCTTACTTGTCCAGGTTTAGCTCCTCTGGGCATTCTTACTGTACCATCCACACCTGTCCCAAGCCCTGGAGCTCCACGCGCACGCCATTCCCCAGGGTGTTCTGTTCTAATGTCTGCCTGTCCTTGTCCGGTTCTAGAGCACCCTATCCCATGCGTCCGCTTCTCAGGGTTACAAGAAGTGTAGAATTTCTGTCTTAAGCTGTACACTTTTCGAAATACCGCCGCCGTCGTTCCAAGCTTGTTATGGTTATCTATACTGGTCCCCCGAGTGCTCGTATCAGTTGATTCAATTCTTCCCGATCGGTGGTCCTTCTCCGTAACTTCCCCTGCACAGACGCCGGCGCGGGTGGCGCCATCGCTCAAGGCGCACGGCGTCTCTGTCTTCCTCCTCAGTCCCTTTGTTACGATGGCTATGATGATGCGCTCGCCTGCCTTTCCTCCCCGACGGCCGTCCCATCTCGTGCGGTACATCGTTCCCGCCTTGATATTATTATGTCTCTTCTATTATCTTTCCGGCACCCCGCGCGCCGACATCCCTATCAAGTACGATTCCACTATTGGTAATACGGACCCCGCGACATCGAATCATGGTTCTGTCAACCAGCAGGGCCCTTTAAGTGGCCACGAGGAACAGCCCGTCAAGGAGGGGCCCGTTGTCGAAAAAAAGCCCGAGAATCATGTCAACGGTGCAGTCGGGAGGCCAGTGGAAACATCACCCGGTAGCGATGAGAAGTCGGACAAGGCCGCCACGGGCTCCTCCGACGGCAAGGAGCCCGGACACCACGATGACCACCTAGACAAGAAACCAGCCAAGGTATTGCCCGGTAGCAACGACAAGTCGAAATGGGACTCGAATCCCGGCCACGCTCCCCCTCCGGCAAATCGAAGGCATCCCATAGACGCCTTGATTAAGACGGCCGACGACACTTTCAAGGCGGTGCTCGCCAAGGAGTCCAAGACCCTGGCCGAAGCTGCCGACGCCTACCGCAAGCGGAGAGGTCGGCATCCCCCTCCCGGCTTTGACAAGTGGTATCAGTTTGCTGTCGATAACGATGCCGTTATGGTTGAGGACTTCTTCGACCAGATCTACCATGACTTGAACCCTTTCTGGGGTATCGATCCCGCTCGCATCCTGAAGGAGGCCTGTGACTACGAGATGACCATCAACATTCGTAACCATACCGCCTATGCCAAGAGTGACTGGTTCTGGACCCAGATCTGGCTGAACCTGACGAGCACGATCGAGCACCTCCTCCCCGATATGGATATCGCCTTAAACGCCATGGACGAGCCTCGTATGGTCGTTCCCTGGGAGACGATTGACGAGTACATGCAGAAGGAGAAGGAGACTCGCAAGCTGATTCCGGCGAAGGATGTCATCGGCGACTTTCAAGAGTTACGACCAGCTGAGGAGATACAGAAGGACAGCTTGCCGGTTACTCGGCCTAAGAATTGGGAAAACACGAGTACGAACATATTCCCCTCCCTTCTGCCCACACGGGCTGCGGCTAGTAATACGCGGCTATGTACTAACGTATTCTCTCTTATGTTTAGGCCCCTATTGGGATATCGCTCGCCGAGGGTGCCCGCCGGGAAGCCCAGCACGCAAGGCCAACCTCCTTGAGACCGTCGACACCACACCTAAGTTCGAGCCGTCGTGGGCCACTCCTCACCAGTATGACGGTTACGTCTCCAACTACACTCTTTCGACCGAGTTTTGCCACCAACCCGACCTTCAAGGCCTCGAGGGAATCTTCATCAAGCCCTTATCTACGTCCGCGACTAAGATTCTGTTCCCCATGTTCGGGGGCAGCAAGCTGGCTACGAATAACGAAATTCTGCTCCCGGCACCGATGTACTGGAACGAGGAAGAGAGATTCACGGGCGGCAAGGACCACGGCGCCCCTTGGGACTTCAAGGAGGACATGGTAATCTGGCGTGGGGTTGCCACAGGCGGGCGAAATAGCGAAACCAACTGGAGAGGGTTTCAACGTCACCGATTCGTCTCCATGGCCAATGGCACCAAGCTGACACGCGCGGAAGAACAAATCGAGCCCCCGATCAACTTCCAGCTCCCAAGCACGAGCTACGACATCGCCGCCCAGAAAGAAGGTCGCCTGGGAAAGTGGGTGTCGCAGTGGACGAATGTGGGATTCACCCACCTTATGTGCCGTGAGGATTACGAGCCGAAGCCCGAGGACGGCCACTGTCCCTACACGGACGGCCAGTTCGAGGTCATACCCGGAGAGTCGATGGCCGTTCAGTTCGGCTACAAGTACCTGCCCGATATCGACGGAAACTCCTTTTCCGGCCGGTACCTGGGCTTCCTGCGGAGCACCAGTCTCCCCATCAAGAGCACCCTGTGGCACGAGTGGCACGACAGTCGTCTGGTGGCCTGGAAACATTTCGTCCCCATGGACAACCGCTTTGGCGACTTCTACGGTATTATGGAGTACTTTCTCGGTTACGAGGACAGCGTGCCAGCCCATGACGAAGTAGCCGAGAAGATCGCCACGGACGGCAAGGCCTGGGCCGAAAAAGTGCTCAGGAAAGAAGACATGCAGATTTACGTGTTGCGACTGCTGCTCGAGTATGCCCGGATCTCGGACGATAGGAGGGAGAAAATGGGTTGGGTGGATGATTTACTGCGGTAAAGAACACGACATAACGAAGAGCAACGGAGAGAATGCTCGTAGTGAGAGCGAATGTCGGGAGAGGACGTCACTGTTTTTGGAACCTATTGTCACCGTTCATACCCCGGAGAAACTTGTAGGGCGGATTTTTATGAAACTGTATATGTGTATCAAACGAAATGGCGTCTGGTTGGCGTCCGGCTGGCATGGTGGGGTTTATTATCATTAACGTGGAGTCGGACGGGATGCGGACCGTTGCCAGGTTAGGCCGGCTTGGGGGAACGAGACTCGCCGCACTGACGATCTATTCATATCGGAACAGGCTATCGACAGAGTACTGCGTATAAAGACATGCATATGTCTGGGTCCAATTACAGGTTGGATTAGGAGGATCAGAATAATTAGCTCGAGGTCAAAGGATTAGAGGAAGCGGCAAGACCCCTCGACGGGGCACAGGGCTAAGGCTAAGTTTATCAGCCGTACGCCAGTGCACTTGTGACTTTGCAGAGACAATACATCTCATATCTGACCAAATCTCCTGTTTTCCCGAGTTGGGTATGTGTGTTACAGTTGGAGAACTTCCTTGGTTGTGGCCTAGCAAGGTCTAAACTTGTGGGTGGGCTCAAGAATGGAACTATTAACTGCTCTATCAGCCCGTTAAATACTTGTGTCCATTCAATGGCAAGATAAAAGGCAGGACTTAATAAAGCTGCTAAGACTTTGGCTCGGATTATGAGTAACATATGTAGTTGCCTTTTGGTAAACTCGACCCTAGTTGCAGATTGTGATATGGGGCAAGAAAATGCCCAAGGGCAACCAAAGGCCAGCCCTGGGGGTACGGTGCTATGCCTGCTGAATTTTGAAGGAGCAGATAATTGCGGGTAATCACCCCAGGGGACAGATCAGATTTCACAGCCGCTTTAGCGAGCCCTGCTGCATTCTAAAAGGCTGATTTCCTGGACTGGGAGCAATTTAAACAATTCTGCTTGCGTAGACGGTCACGGAGTCCCCGCCCCTTTAGATGTGAATGCAAGCTCCTGGCGCCGGAGCCGATATCGAAATCAGAGGGACGTTCACTCGCAGTCTTGGGTGTGCAATGGCGTTGTACGGCGAAGCTCGGCTTTAAGGCTGCCTTGACCTTGAATAAGACCGATGGCCATATCTTACGGTATCAGGGATCTCTCCGTATCTCACCGACATCGTTGACACCCCTCGTAGATCCCTTGCCTGCCGGGAGCCTCCCCCAATACGGCCTCCTTCTTAGACGGGGTTGATGGAATAAAAACCCAAATGAGGCGAGTTGTCGTAGTAGCCTGAGCGGTCCGGTAGGTACCCAAGTTGCTGATCGCGAACTGAATCGACTCCCGGCGTAGACGGATTAGCCGCAAAGTTCGTTAGACATAGTGGCGCTTGGGAGGGCCAACCGCTAGTTGCTTGATGCATCGAAGTACAATGTAAGATCTTCCGAAGATACGAGAGAGACAACGTCTTAGCGGAAGCGTTTCTTTCGCATAGTAGCCGCTATCTACATGATGCCCCCTTCCTTGTCCGACTTTGGTCGCACACACGGGACAGCTGTATTAGGAAGGTAGCGTTGCTAGTATTATTATTCAAGATACAGAGAAACCGAGGTGCTATAACTACGTACCAAATAGAGTCCATGGATCGTCTTTGCCTTCACACGGCAACCTGAACAAGGTTTTTTTTACGTTGACGTACCTCTCAGCCCCGTAGAAGAATGGAATTACATGTAAAAGGCACGATTATCTAAATTCTGTCCCCGGCACCTAGTTGTGAATGCGATCTTTGTTATAACATAGGAGCCTCGTATATATTGCTTTTGCACTCCGCATCGCTTCCACGGAAACAATATGCAAAGAGTCCCACTACGGTCCGTAGTGGAGTTATCATTAACATCTACTAATAACGTAGTGGGCGGGCAATGATTCAACAGTTTCGAGTCCCACGCGACGGAGACTGACGTTTATCGGCTGCGGATCTTTGCAGGGAATCGGCTTGGACTTGAGGGCAATACCAAGGCTTGGAAACCGGCGCAAGGATAGACGGTCTTCCTAAGACAAAGGGGTCTTTGAGGCTTAGGTACGTCATCTCCGACGTCAGTTGAATCGAGATGTGAAAGAGGGTATTAAGTAGTTACATAAACTACCTCCCGCCGCTCTTGAAAGGGGATTCTATTTGTTCTTCACTATTTGAGTTATACTCAAGAAGACACATTTCTTCCAACCTCAGCCCGGAGCTTAATTCTATCTACAAGGGACTGTCTTAGCACAATGGACGCTATAAAGAACGCGATTGGCGGCAAGTCTGGCTCTTCCGGGCACATGTCGAATCAGCAGTCCTCCTCTGGACAGCAGCAAGACCATGGTGACAAGGGTAAGTCCGCCGTCTCCTCCCTTCTGAAGGCGCCGAGGCAAGCAGTTACTGATCGCGGGTGGTCGCTTGCAGCGTTCAAGGCGGTCAATGACAAGGCCGGCTGGGGCTTGAACGAGTCCCAGAAGGAGCAGATCACCGATTTCGATCGTAACGCTTATGGGCAGAAGAGCAGGTGAGTAATTAATGGTAAAAAGTTTTGGCGACGCGACATTCCGTAGCTGATTGATGTGCCCCTGCGTATAGTAACAAGGTTGACCCCGAGATCTCGAAGTGAGGAGGTTCACATCGCATGGACCGATTCCTTTTCTTGGGAAGGAAATTGTAGGATATGGACGGCTCATGTATTCCTCTGCAGTATTTAGTGTTGGTTGAAACAGTATCTTATTGAGGCTCGTTGTTGGGCTTTTCTGCAATCCTACAAGTATCTGTCGAGCGCCATGGGACATGCCCCAGGGTCCTCATAAAGCAATTAACTTGGGTGGTGTTCCCTATAACGCCTTCGACGTGCAACGCGCCTCTTGCGCGAGTCTGGAACCCATGTATTGGACGACGCTGGTCGCTAAAATTTCAACATAAAACAAGCTTGATCATACCGCTTCATTACAACCGGGCTTCCTGGCCCAATGCACATATCGCCTCAGACGAAAAATCTATCATGAATCATCATAGAAGACTTGAATCGCAATGATAGCAATCCATAGCAGAAATACGCATCCGATGAGCGCAAACGCGAAGATCGCCTGCCATGACTGACCTATTTCGGGAACCCGTCAGTTTAAGCGCTCTCGTTTTTCTCCGCAGGTCAAAAAAGGATACCGGCGTGACTTACATATGGATCTCTGTTCCAGCCAGGCCAGCGTCTCCATCCTATTCCCCGTCGGCGCGTCGCTGAATACCAGCAGATCGCAGTTGTTGCTCACGGATCCATTGGCGCTCCACATCTCGATGCTGACGACGATGAGCCCGACCAGCCAGAGCACGAAGAACATGAAGGCGCCGAGGATGACAATGGACGGGAGCAGGCGTCGCTGCGATATTAGCCAGAGCAGCAGGACCATGAACACGATGGTGAGTGACGACACTGTGAGCCAGTATGGGAAGTACCTGTTTCCACGCGCAATTGTGTTCCATGTTAGTGACCGGGCTTTCTTTCCTTCATTCAGCTCATGGCCGCGATGATGGCTGCTCAGCAGCTTAAGCCGAACCGGCTCGTGGTTTACTTAGGGGGCGCGGGGTGGTGCTCACCATGGTGTGTATAGTTCGAGTTGGTTCTGCGCCTGCATGAGAGTTGCAAACACGCCGATGAGACAGCATGACGCAACCAGCATGACCAACATCCAGACGTTCAGCTGGATGGCCGGCCAGTGATATCGGTGAATCCGTGCGACGCGCCTCTCGTAAACGAACGAGGACGGCGCCGTCGATATCGACGCGACCATCGTTTCTGGCGACGGGGTTGCAAGCGTTTGCTTCACTGGGGGACGTGATGGGGAGATGATCGAGGGTGGTTCAGAGCTCCGCCGCGATCAATGACACACACACCCTGTAGCTTTAAGGGCAATTTTGGGCCTTGCGTTGTTTAGCGTGTGTTAGGCAGGCTTATCGAGCGGACGGGCTGGAGGACACGCCGCGCCTGTTTGTACTGTTCGCTGGAGCTAGGTCCGAAATCCCAACGGCTTGCACTTTGCGGGAATGCGCAAGCTAACAATGGCCGTCCCCACCTTACAAGTCTCTCGGGTTGATAGATGCTCTTGGAGGTCTCAAGGCGGGTGTCATTAGTGTAAGGCTGAGAGCAATCAACGCAGATAGCGACGTCGGCCTTGTTCCGTCCAGCTGCAGACACGAAAGCCTGAATAGATGCAGCTCGATTATGCGTAATGGAATCGATTCTTAAAGCCCGGCTGAGTCGATAGATCTAATTGATTGACTGGCGGATTGCCAGCGCAGAGCTTTCGCACAATCACTTGATTGGGGCTGCAGTGTGCGAGAGCATGCAGATGCCCCGCGGAATTGGGGATTGCGGAGTTCTGAGGCCAGATGATTGATGCGCTGACGGACGGGAACTACCGCCGGGGCTGCCGCTTCAGTATTGGCGTCGGCACGATGGCCTCCTCTGAAATTCACTGCTCTGCGGGATGTCGAGGTTCCGGGCCGGTGGTTCAACGCATGGCCATTCGTGTATGTTGGGTGAGCAAGAGACCCTCGCTTGGAGCGTTGAAGAACTCCGTCGCGTCTTACTAACTTTTCTGAGAGAGAATTATACGTACAACATCAATGGGACAAGGGGGGGATTAGAGACATAAGCGCTGTGGGGCTGTTACCTACAAATAGGAATTCTACAGCTGCCCTGAGCTAGCTAGAACCATTCCCAATACAACACCCCTACCACCCACATCCATACAGCGCCTGCCTACCTGGCACGGTTAGAGGGAAGGCTGTAAGTGATAAGGGTATCCTAGGTACCTACAGTACGCAGGGGTATTTTCTGTTAGTTTCTCCACTAGGCCCACGAAATACTGGAATTGGCTAAAATGTCAATCACCATAACGTCCCACACCACCTCGCGGGACATACCACCTCGCGGGACACTTTTTGGCAGCCTACAACAACACACTCAAATTACTCAACCACAACACATCAAATTGATTCCAATCAATCGTATTCTCTTTCGCAAGACGCATCTATAGCTTCTCAGCAAGTGCACGCATTATATCAAGGCTTGATACGTACGCCATATTGCTATTGCTTCCTCCCAATCTATATGCGAACCGACTACCCGCAGCAGCTGCTAGCAACAATTCTATACCATAACCTTCTGCCAGCTAAAAAGAACTTGTTTATCCTATATAGCAAATATTCATCTTTCTGGGGAAACGTTTGTTTTAATCATTTACTTACGTAGGTATCGAGTTGTTGCCAAATCAAGTCCGACACGCCCTGCCATACGCCCTGCCACACGCCCTGCCACACGCCCTGCCCCACGCCCTGCCACGCCCCGCGAACCGCCCCGCACGGCCCCCCACCACGCGCTC
>QJNY01000048.1:213867-243564 GCA_004155945.1 Monosporascus sp. mg162 | reverse complement strand
CCCCCCCCCCCCCCCCCCCCCCCCCCCCCCCCCCCCCCCCCCCCCCCCCCCCCCCCCCCCCCCCCCCCCCCCCCCCCCCCCCCCCCCGGAGTAGCTACATATAGCCTTCAGCTTCTTTCTCCTTGCAATCCCAGGGCCACAAACCAAAGCCCGTTTGTTCCTTTCAACGTCTCTTCAACAAACACCACAACTGCCGACAGTTTAGGTATTACGAATTTGATGTTTACTGATCCTCTACAGTTCAAGCGCTCTGGTTGCGGACGTCGGTCCATATAGACTTCCCCAGGTGAGTCCTTCACTTCCTTAAGAGTGGAACACTGTCAGGTCTACTGCAGATACTTGAGACGTTGAATGGGAAGTCGGCAAAGCACATTGACAAGATCGAGTCAGTGACCAAAAGAAATCAACCACAGGAGAAGCCGTTAATCAAAGGGGGTGAACAGGTGGAAATGCCTGTCGATGCGAAGTAATCTAGACAATGCAACTACCAGTCTGATGAAGTGACGGCGCATTTTCTAACCGACATGATATCTTGCTGATAATGATATCGGTTTAGACCTCTCAAGGCGCCTATACGTAGCCTACCAAGGCAGCTCCGTGCCCTGGTAGCCTATGAACTTCCTGTCGTCTGTCTCTTTTGTCGCTCCGTCGATCAGCGCCATCACCCCGTTACAAACATCCGCGTTATCCATAGTGTTAGAGGCTGGCCCACCATAGGAGCTCATATACAGCTGTAAGCACCAAGTTGACCGCTACCAATGCGATCAATCCGCCCATCTTTTGCCCATGGCGTAGTGGTGTGGGGTGCGCACCATAACATATAACATTCCGTACGAAATATGCTATTATATCGGCTATTTTAAGATTTAAAACTTTCGGATAATATAAAATAACGTCTGTATTAACGACAAGAACGTTTAAATTATTAATACCTTAAAACCCGAATTCGTCTACCACCTTTAAGGTACCTAACTCGAGGATCGCGTCGACCTTAACCATAATAAGCCGGCTGCCAGAACCTTTAAGCAAGTTATTAAAAGCTTAAGATTAAGGATGTACGGGGTCTCGATTAGCAGCGATAATAGTATAATCCGGCTTGGTTAAATAGATTTAAAAGAACGCTTGACCCAAGCTCCTATTAATGCTATTAAACAGGATAATAAAGTGAAGCGTATTATCTTATCGATTTCGGATGTAGAAGTTATAAAGCACAACGTCTTAACCTGTATCTTCAGTTTTCCTTTAAGCGGCCAAGATATTCTTCATACGGCAGTTAGTTAAGTTGTACTTATTCGCCCACTTGGTTTCAGTAAGATGGCCCCCGCACCAACGAGCCACCCCATCAACGCGCCACCCCACAAACGCGTTGCGCGTCGATCCACTTACTGATTTCTTTCCCTATAAAAACCTTTTCAACAACGTTTTAGAAAATGGAAAAAACTGTCTTCTTATTTATCAGAATCTGCGCTTTCGAACGATATGCAGCTTTTAGCTTAATTACGTACGGCGCAAGCGATTAACGAAATATCGCGTAGAAGATCCCTGCAATCAGCTGTAACAAACCTGTTATACGACCACTTGGAGGTATAAGCAGTATCCGAAAGGGGTTCTTAATTTGCAGGTAACAATAAGGCGAGGAATAATTTAATAATCTGTTCGTTAAAGAGATTTACGGATTCTTCCCTTAATCGAAGAACGTAACCTTTGATTAAAGATTTAGATTAATAGCTAAAAAGCGAATCTATTTAGATGCTATCTATAAGGAAATTATTGGTTTATATATACCCTTCCTCTTTTGCAGTTGTGGTAGATATGTTTGGATATGTTCTATATCCATCAAATCCAAGCACAACTAGGTACATAAGGTTTTTTAGCCGAGATTTATCCGTTGCATCCAAGATATTGGAGCTATCTCGATAATCTTCTTGGCACATCCTTTCCCATATTAATTGGACGTAACACTATTTTTCTTTTTTTAGGATCTTTATCCCAAAAATAAAATAAGTAAGTATATTCCCTTTTTTTTTTTTTTTTTTTTTTTTTTTTTTTTTTTTTTTTAATTTTTCCACATAACATAACTTTTACCTTATGATATCAAATCGGGCTGCTAAATCAAACGGGCGCTTTCATTTAGATTAGAAATTATCTCGTGAAAGTTGGGCTATCTGGTTTGAAGAATTTGGCGATAGGCATTATTCTTATTTTTCGTGCATTCGTTTCAAAGAAACAAATTATCGATTTGCCGCGGGTATTTCTTTTTATAACCACTGTTAATGCCGTTAACGTCGAGACTGTAACGTGGCGACAATAAATTCTTTAAATCGAATAACTTAAAAGCAAAAACGTCTTTAAAAAGAGCACTAAAGACGGAAGATTAATTATTAATTCTTTAAAAACGGGCTAAAAAAGAAATAAATAATTTGCGTTAGCGCTAAAAAGAAGAAATGTAGGCGTCCGTTGGTCGGTTAAAGCGGTTAAGGCTTTAGCAGGACCTTTTGAAACGTCGGGCGATAAAAATGCTAAGCGAAAGTCTCGAACTGGACCAACTGGAGGAAAGAGAAAAAGTAGAAAATAAACGGCGACGAACTGCTGCCGCGCAAATATAATTTACTTTTGAGATTAACGCGATAATAAAAGCGTTTACCTTTTTCGATTAGAACGTCGGGGGGCTAAATTTGGGTATTGGGCCGTTATTACCTGCGACTTTAGCTGCATTAAAAACGGTCGGTTAGGATTTTGGCGGTAAAACGTTTTAACCAGGTCCTTTGCGTTCGTCAGGTACTTAAGGGATTCCTAAATGTTTTTTTCGTATAGGTAGTCCTTTTACTTAATTAGGTACTAGATTTTGTTGTTAACTAATTTAAAGTCTAGCATTTTTTCGACTTCGTTTTTTTTAGTATCTTTTTCGATTTCTAAATTTATTTTTAACGGGGCGTTTTTAAGTGTTGGTTTAACCAAAGAAATATAGAAAACAGGGTATATTTTTGTCATTTTAGGTAGTAACAGTCGGTAGTTAATTTTGAAAATAACTTTATCGATTCTAAGCGGACTAAACTTTTTAAAATCGAAATTGTTATTAGGTCTTTTTGTTTTAATTTGAAAAATGTTCGAAATTGCGTTTTGTTTTTAGCGTAGCAAATAAACTTTACTTTCTTTTGACAAAATTAGTCTCTTAATTTTTTTTCTATTATAATATTAAGTTATTCTTTATTAAAAGAATCGTAATTGATTTTATAAGCGGACCTATATTATCTGGATTTCCGTTGCTACCTTTTTTGCTTAATGAACTTTCGTGGTTAATTTTAAAGCTTTGTTTAGTAATTGTTCTAGCTGTTAAGTTTCTGCTTGGTAACTATATACCGCTGTATAAAGAGAAATGCCTATGTCTTCGTTAACAGATATATTATAAATTACTTGGGCCAGTGGAAAAAGTTTAACCCAGTTATTTTGCTAACGTCCCACACGGTTGAACGGGACACACGATTGAACGGGACACTTTTTGGCACTCCGCAGCAACAAATTCAAATAACTCAACAACAACATATCGCATTAATTAAAATCAATCGGATTCTTCTTCGCTAAACGTATCTACAACTTCTACACACATACGCGCATTATGCCCAGGCTTGTCGTAGACGCCATACTTCCGTTCCTTAATTTCAACCCTTTTGCGATGACTCCTCCCAGCTGCTGTTAGCTGCATTTTTTTTATTACCCCCCTCTTTTTGGGCTAAAAAAGTTTATCTCTTTTATATAATAAGTGTTCCTCCTTTTTGAAAACGTTTGTTTTTGGTCCTGCGACGTTTGTTCAAAACGTAGTTCGTTACGCGCAATTAGGCAGTTTTTTTTCAAAGAAGAACATTTTTGTATAAAACTAATAAGTAACTTTTGGTTAAAAGATAAACCGATTCAGATATTTTAATTAACGAATTACCCTGTTAATTTTTAATTTTCTTTTTTATAAATAATGCGATTGCCGTATTACTTCCTTAATATTCCTAGGGGTTTTCGCGAGCGGAGAACGAATAGAACCGGTAAAGGTTAACGGGGAAACGGTCGGCGTAGGCATAATTAGAAAAACCTCCAATTCGGAAAGAACGTTATTAGGACGGAATAGAACAAAACCAGCTTTTGCGAATCCAGATTTGATGTTATCGGACGTTATGGCAGCTTGGAACGCGTCGTGAAAGCCGGCGAAGAAATCTTCTTTGGCAATATGGGTATAATAACGTCGCATTAGGTTTTCGATATACCGCGAATAAGCGCGTTTTAAAATAAAAAAATAAGATATATTAAAAGGTTAAAGCCGATACGAAAAATGCGTAGGTATATAAAGCGTAAAAATGTTGCTATTAGCGCAATATTTTTCGAATTTTATCGAATGGTAATTTTTATGGCCGTCGAAAATAAGAAAACGTTTCGAACCTTTCGTACGCGTCCGAATATATTTGTTAAAATGCTGGATTTATTCGAAACTTAATTTATTTGTTATCTAACCATTATTACTTAATGCGATTTTTTAATCGGCTGCTGGCAGTAAATTATCGCGGTACCAAAACCCAAGATAATTTTTCCCCGCCATAATAACAAATAACGGCATAGCCTAACCTTGGAAATTAATAGCCTGGATAACTATAACCCATTCTTTATTCTCTTATTACGTTTATTTAAATTTTCCACGTTTTTCGGCACTGGTAATTACCATACCCGTTACTATAAACAGCCCCATCAAAAATCCAGTCTCGTCGAAGTTGTAAATATCCTCTTTTGCGATGCTGTACTTTGCGATTGTAACCCGAATAAATTCGAACTACTTGCGAAACGTTTCTGGATTCTCGCATAAAACTCGTTAATAATCGATCTTCCGATTTAAACGCGTTTGGAGTTTTTTTTTTTTGCCGTCTAACAAAGCTCGACGCCCAGTTAATTCCAACGCGTTCTGCAACGCGCTAGGCCAGCAGTATATTGGCCATATCTTCAACGTGCTGAAACCGGACAGGAAACGCTTGCGTATCTAGGTCAAGGATTTGGTCGACAATCGATTTTTCTTCGGTCGGCGTCAATTTCTGCTTGGGAGGAATAACATTGGTTCGAACGCGTCTACCATAATATCGGGCCTCTAAGGTAAAATAGGGGACTTCATAAATAGAACCAAGCTTTTTATAACTAAGTTTCGGGTCTTTTTTTTAGCCTGAATAGCTAGGTTCATTCTCGCTTCTTTTGTAAGGCGCTCCATATTGTGGTTATTAAGAAATAGACAATTGAAGATATGTTGTTGGAATAGCTAAAAAAGTGTCCCGCTCAATCGTGTGTCCCGTTTAACCGTGTGGGACGTTAGTAATTAATATAACGTTTTAAATATTGCTCTAATATTTGATTTAAACGTTTTGTTTATTTATTTGTTTGTAAATGGTATACTGTAAAAATTTTAAATTTAACGCTTATCTGCTTAAAAAAGTTAGTACCAAACTTTAATATAAAAAATTTATCTTTATTTAAAAGAATTTTTTCTAGTATTCTATATTTATCGAAGTAATATCGGATAAAGGCATAAGTTAGTTATTTTGCCGTTGCATTTCCTTTAAATGGTAGGAAATACCTATATTTAATAAGTTTATTAACGATTACCCATATTCCATCGTATTAAACTCCAATAACGGGTTTTTTTAAAAAGGTGAACCGGTAATGAAATCCCAAGCAATAATATTCCAAGCTTTTTGTAGGATATCTATAGGCTGTAAAAGTCCATAAGGCTTATGTCGGGCTGCTTTTGCCTTATTACAAATATTGCAATTCTTAACTATCTATTTAGCAGTTCGACGGAGTTTTAAAAAGTCGTACTTTTCCTATAACCGTTTAATAATTTTAAAAATACCTTAATATCCGTATAATAGATCTTCGTAAAAATTTTTAACGAATTGCTTTTATTAGTTTCGAAAAATTAAATTTTGCTATGGTATAACAGTTAGTTTTTAGGTTATCCGTCTAATTATTATACCTCTTTTTACTTTTCTTTATTATAAGAATTTCGGAATTTTATTTAAAAGTTTTGAAGTAAATTATTTTAATATTTTACATAACCGTAAAACGCCGTTTTTAGTTTATTGCAACATTTGCGTTCGACGTTTCAGAACCTTGGAATCGTAATTTCCTTTGCGATTTTAGATATTTACTTGGATGTTTTTTTTTCCCTTTAATATAGTGGATTTGGAAATTATATTTCGATAAGAAAATTATTTAAATTTCGTAACGTTTATTTAATTCTTAAGTGGTTATAAACCGGGTAAAATTTTTATAATTTAAGTAAATATCGAAAAGTTCTTTAATTCTGCTAAGGAAAGGTTTCTATTTTTTAAAAGCGTTAATAATTATTAACAGCTTTTTATCGTAAATCTTATATCGAAATTTTACATTTTGAAAGGCCTTAAAATAATAAACTATTAAGTACTATTTCCTATTATCTTTTTATTGCTCCAAAACTGCGCCTAAGGCATAATTTAAGGCATTTGTTTTTAGGCGTTTCCTTTTGTCGGCGTTAAGTAATTTTATTATTAGCGCTTTAATAATCTCGTCTTTAAGTAATTAAAAAGTTTTTTTTAGCTTTTTTTGGAAATTCGAATTTTTTTTCGATATATTTTTTAATAATAAGTTTCGTTAATAATTTTTAAAATATCTTTATATTCCTTAATAAGATTACGTAAGTAACCCGTAAATCCTAAGATCTGCCAGATATCGGTAGCGGTTATCTTATCAGGGATGGGCCAATTCGTAACTGCTTTTAATTTAAAGTTCTGAATTTGAATTTAACCGGGGATAAAAATAAATCCCAAATAATTTAACTTTTACGTATGCTATACATTTTTAGCTAGGTTAATTCGGATATTTACTTTATCCAAAGCTTTAAAAACCTGGAAAATATTTTTTTTATGTTCTTTTAACGTTTCGAAATAAATAAGAATGTCGTCGCGGTAAACAAAAATATATTTATCTAGGAATTTTCTAAGTATAATTATAACCAAACATTATAAACTGGCGGAAACATTAATAAGTTCCAAAAGTATTATTCGGTATTCGTAATATCCGTATATCGTTCGAAAAGCGGTCTTCTATTTTTCTCCTTTAGCCATTGTGATACGGTAATAGCCGTTTCGAAGGTTTAATGCAGTAAACTATTTAGCTTTATTTGCGTTTTCCTTTAAGGTATTTATTAAGGTTAAAAAATAACCGTTTTTAATAGTAATATCGTTTAGCTACCGGTAATCGACTACGTATCGATAAACTAAATCTCTATCTTAGTCGATTTTCTGCTTGCCGTGTTTAATTTTGGGAACTATAAATACAAAATACCCTGCAGGAAATTCGGATAGCTGAATATAACTTTTCTTTAAGTTTAACTGGATACTTTTCTATAAGGCCTTTACCTTTTTTAAATTTATATAATAAATTTTGTAAAGCTTAAGGTAATGTTTTTTTTAATAAGTATGTAATAATCCCATTATTTAGGTAAAAGTAGCTTATAATTTTCTTTATCCTTAAAAAGTCGTTCGAAACGTTAATATTTTAAGGATATAGTACTGGCAAAGTTTGATATCTTGGTTTTTCGGATTATATAACAAACTTTTTTGGATCCTTTTTTAATAAAAGTTGATTTATAATTCTAAAAAAGCTGGCGAATTTTCCAGTTAATTAGCGGATTATTGGAATTAAGCTATAGCATTTTTAAGATAACATTATAACCTGGAATGTCGGCGATATCCAACGTAAAATGCTTTTAATATCTTTAAATCTATACTGGAAAATTTTCGGTTTTTTTATGAATTTATCCGTTATCGTATTTGGAAAAATTTTTATTAACTGTACGTAACTTATAAAACTTTAGCTTGTACTTTTAAGGAATATAATATTTTTTAGTTACGGCTGGCGAAATGAAATTACCTTTTGCCTTAAAGTTAATTATAACTTTAAAGGTTTGGCTTTGATATTGAATAAAAATTTCGATCTGGTTTCGAAATTCTTTTTTTGCTTTATATAAGGTTTTAGCTTTTATAGCTTTTTGATGCTTTAATTTCGAACACCTTTGCCGTTTTTTAATTTCGTAATTCTGTTTGCTAAAAGGCGTTTTTATTCGCGGGCTTTCTTAACCGCGTATTTAGTACATTTGTCGTCCATGCAAATATACCACTTTCGTTGGCCAATCTGGCATTTCACCTTAATGATTTTTATCTTTGAGGTCTGGAAAAGCTTCCGATTCGAAATTAAGATTTCTGGAAGGCTTGCTCCCATATCCAGAAGTTTATGTATTAAGCATAACATAGAGGTATAATATAAGCAACCTTAAGCAATAGCTTTTCGGCTTTAATCCGAATCGGGATGCAAATAATAAGATCGAGGGTATTCGGGCTATCGGGAAATTTCGATACATCTACAGTCGTTATCAGGCTTTATAAGGGTTTTTTGGTCCCAACCGGGCTAATAATCGTTATCTTATTTTGCTCGAAGGTAAATTGGATAATCGTTATCGTTGCAGGCTAAAAAATAGAAAAGTCCGTATTTATTAACAAAATCTTGTTTAAGAGTTTCGGTTTTAAGGTATACCGTCCGTTCTGGGAGTTCGCTAGATTTAAAGGTTTTCTGCCCGTAATTATTAAATTTTAGGCGCATTTGGCCATATTCGTGGTATATTCCGTATTTCTGGATATCCAAATAACATTTGCATCTTAGCCTTATAGCTACTTTAAAAGCTGGTTATCCGGGATGATACTTATAGGCTTTAATTATTTAATTTTGGCAAATCGGGCAACGTTCGTATTCTAGGTCGCCGTTTAGTGTATAGTAAGTCGTCGTAATAGTATATTCCTATTGGAAAAAGGTAAAATTAACTTTCTTTTTTTCCTTACTTTTATTGTTTATTTCTTATTCAGCCGTTCGGGCCTTTTTTTTTAAAAAAAAAATTTTTAAAGTTTTTTTTTAGCTAAGGAACGACATTCGTTCTTGTAATAACCTTTTTTGCTATAGTTAAAGCATTTAATATTCGATTTGTTCTTTTTAAGCTTCCTTAAAGTAGTATTCGTTTTTTTCTGGGTTTTATCCTTATTCTTGTTTTCTTAAAATTTGTTATTAAAGTTTCGATCGTTCTTTTTTTTATTAAATCCTTTTTTTTTTTCAGGTACTTATTAAAGGTACGTCTGTCGGCAATAATAACTTTGTTAATATAGTTTTAAAATAGTTTTATTTTGGATACCTTATATATTTTATTTTTAACCTGTAACTTTAAGCTATCGTAGTAAAGGTAAAATAACGCATTTTCTGGTAAGTGGAAAGTTACTGTAAGGCGATTAAATTACGTTATATACTTAGCCGTTGATTTTGTTTACTGGAAAAAGTATAGCTTTTTAACGGCATTTTGCTGTTTATTTAAGTTTTTAAACAAAGTTCGTATTTGCTTTTCTAAATATTCGTAATTACTGAAAATATAATTAGTAAGGTCGGAAAATTCGTTAAGGTAATTTTCGAAGTAATCCTTTATAATTAGCTAGAACTACAAAAAAACTTTTTTGCGAGTAATTAGGAAATGGCAATTACTTTTTAATAGTTCTTTTTTAGGAAATTTTTGAAAAATTTAAAATAAAATTTAGCTTAAACTAAGAATGCTTTTATATTTGTGATACCGTCGTAAGGTTTTGGGGAGACTAATTTATAGCCCTTAACCTTTGGTATCCTATAAACAGTAAGGGGTAGAACAGTATTTTTGCGGAATTTATTCGCGCCGAATAAAGGCAATATCGAAAACTTTTATTATCGAGCGAATTTAACATTTTCCTTTTTTACTGCCTAAAGTTTAATTATTAAGGTACGCAATTTGTCGTTAATCGTAAGTTCCTTTTCTTTGCTTTTCGAGCTGTCGGATTCCTTTTTTTCCTTTTCCGGTTCGTTTTCCTGGACCTTAATAATTTCTTTAAAACCCGGGAAAAGTTGTTGCTGAAAAGAAAAAAGTCCTTTTTGAAACCGAGTAATAAAGGAGGTTATATTATTAATTAAAGAAAGGACTTTTTTAATAAGAGATAGGATATTTTAATTCAAATATTGATCTTTTACCAGTTAGTAACAGCAATCGGGTATATCGTTTGTTTTTTGGATGCCGTTTTGTAATATCGTTTTTATTGGATTTAGGAGAGCTTATGTCCAACTAGGCCTTAAACTATTTGTCGGCTATTAATTAAAAAACTATCAAAATGTAACGAACTTATTATATAATTACCTGAAAGTATAAGCAGTATCTGAAAGGAATTCTTGATTTGCAGATAACAATAAAGCAAAAAATAATTTAATAATTTATTCGTTAAAAAGATTTACGGACTTTTCCCTTAATCGAAAAACGTAGCCTTTGATTAAAAACTTAAATTGATAGCTAAAAAGCGAATTTATCTGGATACTATTTATATAGGAAATTATTGGTTTATATATACCCTTCCTATTTTGCAGTTATGATAGATGTGTTTGGATATATTCCACATCCATCAAATCCAAGCATATCTTTCTATGGTGGTTGTGGATGGATGTGTTCTACATCCATCAAATCCAAGCACAACCAGGTACACAAGTTTTTTTAGCCGAGATTTATCCGTTGCATCCAAGACATTGAAGCTATCTCGACAATCCTTTTGGCACATCCTTTCCCCACATTAGTTGGACGTAACATCAGCCTTTAAGGGCTACCAGGTTAACAAGTCGTATATTATATGCCGTATCTATGGTATGCGAACGAAAGAAAAAGTTAATAAGGCTCGCCAAAAGCTATTACGAATCCAGGAAAAAGGTTTAATTTATGAGTTATCGTATAGGGTTAGTTAGGTTATGTACTACTTTATTCCTAATTTTGCTTATATGTATAACGCCTTTTAATTAATAACGGCAGCCTTAAACGGTTAAGGAAAACTTGGGTAGTCCGATTTTTGCGTCGCTATCTTGAAATTAAGATTTTTAAGAGCAGGATAATCGATTATAAACATTTAAATAGCACTTTTCCGGCCTTTACGAACGTTTTATTCGATCACTTTGTTTTACCTGAAGTTAAAGCTATTAAGTGGCAGAACAGATATAACGCAGGCGAGATCGAAATAATGGAAAGTATGGGTAAAAACGTTCTCGTTTTTGGCAAGGCCTTTAAGAAATATATTAACCTTAAGGATGTTTTTAAAAAAACGTGGATTACGATAATCGCGTATATTAACGCTAACGGACGAGCTTTTCTACCTTTTGTGATTTTTAACGGCGTTAACGTATAATAATAATAGTTTCCCGATTCCGATAATAAAATATACAAAAGCTGGTATTTTATTACGTTAAAGAACGGCTGAACGAATACCGAATTCGGCTTAAAATAGTTTCGCGAGGTTTTTATTCTTAATTGTAACGAACCTGTCACACAACCACCTGGAAGCGTGATTAGTATCCGAAAGGGGTTCTTGATTTGCAGGTAACAATAAGGCGAAGAATAATTCAGTAATTTGTTCGTTAAAGAAATTTGCGGACTTTTCCTTTAATCGCAAAACGTTGCCTTTAATTAAAGACTTAAATTAATAGCTAAAGAACGAATTTATCTAGGTATTATCTACATAGGAAAACCGTTCGTTATATATCCTCCTATCTTTTGGTAAGTATACCTTTGATTTATATAATCTACTGTGATTTACCTTACTTATTTTAAATCAACTAAATTATATTAAATTACTAAGGTTTTAACCAGTTCCGTAATTTACCCGGAATTCGTCCGCGTTAATCCTAAAGGAGTATTTTTATCTTGGAAAATCTTTAGTTCGTAATATTATTCCTTTTTTCCAAAAATCTTTGTCCCGAAGATAAAAAGGTAAATATCTTTTTGTTCGAAACCGCCTTTTGTTGTTTTTTTTCAGTTAACTGGATTTATTATAATAAGTCGAACGAATAAGCAAAAAGGGAAACCTCGTTTTAATTAACGGGAATCCCGAAATAATCGAATTAATTCGATTAAAAGTTTTGGCGTTAAAGTATTTCCTTGTTCGAATTGCGTTCGTTTTAGTAATTTTGATTATTTTTATATAGTCGGCATTCCGAATTGTAACAACTGTATTTGTCGTTAACGTTTATCTTATAACGTATTAACCATAAATTCCTTGTCGAAAATTAATAAAGAACGTAATCGGTTACAGCAAAAGTAGCGTAAAATCGAAAATAGGTTTTTAACGTATTAGGAAGTAATTAAGAAAAAATTGGATGAATTGCGCTAGCGTTAAAAGGAAATACTTCGTCGGCAAAAAGAAAAATCGTAAAAGTTTATTGGGCGACTAAAACGTTTACGCTTTTAACAAAACGTATTAAAGAAAAAGGTTATTACGATTTTGAAGGAAGGATATAAATTAAATTAATTAAAAAAACAAAAAAAATTGGAAAAAGAATAACGCCGTATAAAAGCAAAGCAAGTTCAGCGTGTTTTTGAAATGGACGCTATGGTAAAGGCGTTTATTTTTTTCGATTGGAGCGCCTTAAAGCTAGATTTGAATACTGGGCCGCTATTCCCTACGACGTTAACCGCGTTAAAAACGGTCGGTTAGGATTTTAGCGGTAAAACGTTTTAACTAAGTCCTTCGTATTCGTTAGGTGCTTAAAAAGTTTCCAAGTATTTTCTTCGTATGGGTAATCCTTCTATTTAATCAAATATTAGATCTTATCTTTAATTACCCTAAAGTCCAGTATTCGTTTAACTTCGTACTTATCGTCGTTTTTTTCAACTTCCAAACTAATTTTCAGCGGGGCGTTTTTAGGTATTGATTTAAGTAAAGAAATATGGAAAACAGAGTATATTTTTATCGTTTTAGGTAGTAACAGTCGGTAATTAGTCCTGGAAATAACTTTATCGATTTTAAACGGATTAAATTTTTTAAAATTAAGCTTATCGCTAGGCTTTTTCGTTTTGATTTGAAAAATGTTCGAAGTTGCGTTTTGTTTTTAGCGTAACAAATAAACTTTATCTCCTTTCGACAAAATTAATCCTTTAATTCTCTTTTTATTATAATACTGGATTATTTTTTGCTAAAAGAATTGCAATTCCTTTTATAGTTGGACCTATACTGTTTGAATTTCAGTCGCCATTATTTTTACTCGGGAAGCTTTTGCGGTTAACTTTAAAGCTTTATCGAATGGCTGTTCTGGCCGTCGAGTTTCTGCTTGGTATCCATATACCGTTATATAGGGAGAAATACCCATATTTTCGTTAATAAAGGTATTATAAGTTATTTAAGCTAATGGAAAAAGTTTAACCCAGTTGTCCTGTTAGTAATTGATATAACTTTTTAAGTATTGCTTTAATGTTTGATTTAAACGTTCCGTTTGTTTATCTATTTATAGGTAATATGCTGTAGAAAACTTAAGCTTAGTACCTATTTACTTAAAAAAGCTGGTACTAAATTTTAATATAAAAAGCTTATTTTTATTTAAAATAATTCTTTTTGGTATTTTATATTTATCAAAGTAATATCGGATAAAGGCGTAAGCCAGTTATTTTACCGTTACGTTTCTTTTAAAAGGTAAAAAGTACTTATATTTGGTAAGTTTGTTAACGATTACCTATATTCCATTATATTAAATTCCAGTAACGGGGTTTTTTGATAGGGGTAAACCAGTAATAAAATTCCAAGCAATAATATTCCAAGCTTTTTTTGGAATATCTATAGGTTATAAAAGTTTATAAGGTTTATATCGGGCTGTTTTTGCCTTGTTGCAGATATTACAATCCTTAATTACCTATTTAACAGTTCGTCGAAGTCCTGGAAAGTCGTATTTTTCCTACAATCGTTTAATAGTTTTGAAAATACCTTAATATCTATATAACGGATCTTTATGGAATTCTTTGACGAATTGCTTTTGTTGGTTTCGAGGGATATAGATTTTGCCATAATACAATAGCTGGTTTTCAGGTTGTTTATTTAATTGTTACATTTCTTTTTGCTTTTCCTTATTATAGGAATTTCGGAATTTCGTTAAAAGTTTTAGGGTAAGTTGTTTTAGTATTTTATATAACCGTAAGGTACCGTCCTTAATTTATTGCAGCATTTGCATTCGACGTTTCGGAACCTTGGAATCGTAATTTCCTTTGCGATTTAAGATGTTTATTTGGATGTTTTCTTTCCTTTTAATATAGTGGATTTGGAAGTTGTACTTTAATAGGAAAATTATCCAGGTTTCGTAGTGTTTATTTAGCTTTTAAGTCGTTATAAACCGGGTAAGGTTTTTGTAATTTAAATAGATATCGAAAGGCTTTTTAGTTCCGTTAAAAAAAGGTTCCCATTTTTTAAAAGCGTTAATAATCGTTAACAGCTTTTTGTCGTAAATCTTATATCGAAGTTTTACGTTTCGAAGGGCCTTGGAATAATAAGTTACTAGGTACCCTTTTTTATTACCTTTTTGTTATTCCAAAACTGCGCTTAAGGCATAATCTGAAACGTTTGTTTTTAGGCGTTTCTTTCGATTGGCGTTGGGTAATCTTATTATTGGTACTTTGGTAATCTCGTTTTTAAGTAATTAAAAAGCTTTTTTGGTTTCCTTTAAAAGTTCGAATTTTTTTTTAACATATTTCTTAATAATAAGTTTCGTTAATAATTTAATAATATTTTTATATTCCTTAATTAGGTTACGTACGTAACCCGTAAATCTTAAGATTTGTCGGATATTTGTAATAGTTGCTTTATTAAGGATGGGCCAGTTTTTGACTGCTTTTAATTTGGAGTTTTGGATTTAAATTTGATCGGGGGTAAAAGTAAATCTTAGATAATTTAGTTTTTACGTATGCCATATACTTTTGGCGGGGTTAATTCGGATATTTGTTTTATTTAAAGCTTTAAGAACCTGGAAAACATGTTTCTTATATTTTTTTAGCGTTTCGGAATAAATGAGGATGTCGTCGAGGTAGACAAAGATATATTTATTTAAGAACTTCTTAAATATGGTTATAATTAGGCGTTGGAAACTGGCAGGGGCGTTAGTAAGTTCTAAAAGCATTATTCGGTATTCGTAATACTTATATATCGTTCGAAAGGTAATTTTCCATTTTTTTCCTTTTGCCATTTTAATACGGTAATACCCGTTTCGAAAATCTAAGGCGGTAAACTATTTAGCTTTGCTTGCGTTTTCCTTTAAGGTATTTATTAAGGTTAAAAAATATCCGTTCTTAATAATAATATCGTTTAACTGTCGATAGTCGACCACGCGTCGATAAACCGGATTTCCGTCTTAGTTAATTTTCTACTTGCCGTCCTTAATTTTAAGTACCATAAGTATAAGGTAACCTGCGGAAAATTCGGATAGTTAAATATAACTTCTTTTTAGGTTTAGTTGGATATTTTTCTATAAAGCCTTTACCTTTTTTGGATTTATGTAATAAATTTTGTAAAGTTTGGGGTAATGTCCTTTTTTAATAGGTATACGATAATCTTATTATCCGTATAAAAGCAATTCGTAATTTTCTTTATTTTTAAAAAGTCGTTCGAATCGTTAATATTCTAAAAGTATAATATTGGCAGAATTTGATACTTTGGCTTTTCGGATAATATAGCAAACTTTTTTAAACCTTTTTTTAACAAAAGTTAATTCGTAATTTTAAAAAAGCTGGCGAGTTTTCCAGTTAATTAACGAATTGTTAAAGTTAAACTATAATATTCCTAAGATAATATTATAATTTAAAATGTCGGCGATATCCAGGGTAAAATACTTTTAATACTTTTAAATTTATATTGGAAATTTTTCAGTTTCTTTAAGGATTCGTCCGTTATCGTACCGGGAAAAATTTCCATTAATTGTCCGTAATTTGTAAAACTTTAGCTTATACCTTTAAAAAATATGATATTTTTCGGCCACGGCTGGCGAAATAAAGTTACCTTTTACTTCAAAATTAATTATAGCTTTAAAAGTTTAGCTTTGGTACTAAATAAAAATTTTAATTTAGCTTCGTAATCCTTTTTTTGCTTTACATAAGATCTTGGTTTATAAAGTTTTTCGATACCTTAATTTCGAAAGCCTTTGCCGTTTTTTAACTTCGTAATTTTGTTCGCTAAAAGGCGTTTCCATTCGCGAACTTTTTTAACTGCGTATTTGATATATTTATCGTCTATGTAAATATACTACCTTCGTTAGCTAATTTAACATTTTACTTTAACGATTTTTACCTTTAACGTTTGGAAAAGCTTCCGATTTGAGGTTAAGATTTCTGCAGGGCTTGCTCCTATATCCAGAAGTTTATGCATTAGGCATAGCATGGGGGTATAGCATAAGTAACCCTAAGTAATAACTTTTCGGCTTTAATCCGAATCGGGGTGCAAATAACAAGATCGAAAGTATTCGGGCTATCGGGGAATTTCGATATATCTGCAATCGTTATCAGGCTTTATAAAGGTTTTTTCGTCCTAACCGGGCCAATAATCGTTATTTTCCTTTGCTCGAAAGTAAATTGGATAATCGTTATCGTTACAGGCCGAAAAATGAAAAAGTCCGTACCTATTAACAAAATCCTATTTAAAGGTTTCGGTTTTAAGGTATACCGCCCGTTTTAAGGGTTTTTCGGATTTAGATATTTTCAGCCCATGGTTATCGGGGTATATCTGGCCATATTCGTAATGTATTTCGCATTTCTGCATATTCAAATAACATTTGCATCCTAATTTTATAGCTACCTTGGAAGCTGGTTATCCGGGATAATACTTGCAAGCTTTGGCTATTTAATTCTGGCAAATCGGGTAACGTTCGTACTTTAGGTTGCCGTTTGGTTTATAGTAGGTCGTCGCAATAATATATTCCTATTAAAAAAAGGTGGAATTAACTTTTTTTTCTTTTTTGCTTTTACTGTTTGTTTTTTGTTCGGCCGTTTGGGCCTTTTTTTAAGGAATTTTTCCTTTTTTAAAGTTCCTTTTGGTTAGGGAATAACATTTGTTTTTATAATAACCTTTCTTGCCATAGTTAAAGCATTTAACGTTCGACTTATTTTTTTTAAGTTCCTTAAAAGTAGTATTCGCTTCCTTTTAGGTCCTATCCTTATTTTTGTTTCTTTAAAATTTGCTGCTAAAGCTTTAATCGTTCCTTTTTTTATCGGATCTTTTTTTCTTTAAATACCTTTTAAAGGTACGTCGATCGGCAATAATAGTTTTGTTAATATAATCCTAAAAAGGGTTAATTTTAGGTACTTTATACATTTTATGCTTTATTTATAATTTTAGGCCGTTATAAAAAGGATAAAACAATACGCTTTTTGGGAAATTAAAAAACGATATAAAACGATTAAATTTAGTTATATATTCGGCTATTAACTTAATTTGCTAAAAAAGGTGCAATTATTCGACTATATGCTGTTTTTTATCGGAATTTCTAAATAAAGCTTATATTTTTTCCTTAAAATGTTTATATTTGCCGAAAACATAATTAATTAAATCGGAAAATTAATTAAGGTAATTTATAAAGTAGTTATTTATAATAGGTTCGGACCATAAAAGAACTTTTCCGGCAAACAATTAAAAAATAGTTATTACCTTTTAATAATTTTCCGTTAGAAAATTTTCATAAAATTTAAGGTAAAATTTGGCCTGAACCAAAAATCTTTTTATATTTATAATGCCGTCGTAGGGTTTTAAGGGTATTAGCTTATAACTTTTAACCTTTAGCATTTTATAATAAGCAAAGGGTAAAATAATATTTTTGCGGGATTAATTTGCGCCAAATAAAGGTAATATCGAAGATTTTTGCTATCGAACGAATTTAGTATTTTCCTTTTTTACCGCCTGGAGTTTAATTATTAAAATACGTAACTTGTCGTTAATCGTAAGTTTTCTTTTTTTGCCTTTCGGGCTATCGGATTCCTTTTTTTCCTTTTCCGGTTCGTTTTCCTGGACTTTAATAATTTTTTTCGGAGCCGGAAAAGGTTGTTGTTAAAAAGAAGGTTTTCCTTGAAACCGAATATTAACGGGGGCCATGTTATCGATTAAAGAAAAAACTTTTTTAATAAGGGGTAAAATGTTTTAATCCAAATATTAATCGCTTATTAGCAAGGGCGATCGGATATATCGTTTATTTTTTAAACGCCGTTTTGTAATATCGTTTTTATTAAATTTAGGAAAGCTTATGCTTAATTAAGCCTTAAACTATTCGTCGGCTATTAATTAAAAAGCTATTAAAATGTAACGAACCTGTTATATAATTATTTAAAAACGTAATTAATATCCGAAAGGAATTCTTGATTTGCAGGTAACAATAAAGCGAAAAATAATTTAATAATTTATTTATTAAAAAGATTTGCGGATTTTTTTTTAATTACAAAACGTTGCTTTTAATTAAAAATTTAGATTAATAGTTAAAGAACGAATTTATTTGGGTGTTATTTATATAAAAAAACCGTTCGTTATATATCTTCCTATCTTTTGGTAAGTATACCTCTGATTTATATGATTTACCGTAATCTACCCTACTTGTCCTAAATCAACTAGATCACACTAGATCACCAAGGTCTTGGCCAATTCCGTAGTTTACCCGGAGCTCGTCCGCGCTAATCCTAGAGGAGCATTCTTATCTTGGAGAACCTTTGGTTCGTAACATTAATATTAAACCCGAAGACCCCGACGAATAGAGGTTATTGGTAATCGACGGCCATAATAATTATATTACCGAAAACTTTATGTAGATATGCCTTTAAAATAAGATTTATATTATTTTCTTACCTGTTTACGTTTTTTATATTTTTTAACTTTTTAATTTGGTATATTTGTTATTTTAAAGCGGAAGTATCGTTATTAATTCCGGAAACATTATTACGGGCGGGTTTCGAAGGTTATAAATAAAACTAACTTTTTTTTAAACGTTTTCGTACGTATAATAGGAAGTTATAATAGTTTTAAAATATATTATAAAGGGTTAAATAGTTATAGGTTTGCGTTTTATTAATAAGGCGAAAATGTTAAATAATAAATACGTTAGGAAAAAGGAAAAAATGGCGGAAATATTTGCTTTAAGATTACTTTTTACCTTAAAACGCCTTAATTTTTTTGCTTAAATAACTGTTATAGGTGTTAAAACGTTTAAATTATTAAGGGATTTAGTCCGGATCGAAGAATTCTTTATAGGTGTTGATTTAGCTTTCGGAAATTTTACCGTACGCTTTTTGTTTCGTAAGTTCGGTAAGGCTTTTGACGAAGGAATATTTAAACTTCCCGCCGCCGAGGTTCGTAATAGCTAAATAATTATAGCCCTTGATAGTACGAAGCCAAAGAGTTGCAGAAAGGTGCAACCCGAGCTAAATAAGAATTTCGTAAAAATGATTTTGGTTAGGAAGGTAAAGCTAGGGTTTAGGGCCCGTACGAAGGGACGTTTTAGTAACATTCGGCGAAATTAATAAGAAGATGAGCTTTCCGAAAGCGAAGAAGATAGCGAAGATGATCCGGAATGTATCATTGTACGTGGCGGTTAGTATGGAGTTAATTGAATAAATGGTTGTTGAGATATTGTTATTTATATTGAAGAGTGGTGGTGGCGATGGCTTCGAAATTGGGTGGCGCGTTGATGGGGTGGCTCGTTGGTGGGGGGGCCATCTTAGCTAAAAGATCACGCTGCTACCTTACCTAACTAATTAGATAAGGGGGCGACGGGTGTGAATAACTACGCATTTACATGCCATGCTGAGCTACGAATGTAAGGCGGAATAGGTTTGTTAGATAACTCCTGAATTGCCTAACTAATTATAGAAGAAGGTTAAGCTGACCCGCACCATCAACGCCTCATCCCCTTGACGTGTCACCCTACAACGGCGTTGCCCGTTTTATCTATTTACTGATTACTTTGGTTATAAGTGACCTTTCCGTAGCGCTATAGAAAAATATATATATACATATGTCTACCAAAATCTACGTTTTCGAAGAACTCGGCTGCTGCCGCTCTCTCCTTCTCGGATATCCTGAGGGAAGAGGGCGAAGATTGGGCCGAAAGACTTGGGCCCATCCCCCTATCAGCTTTATTAATCTGTTAACGCATGGTGGAGAATTGAATATTCAGTATCGTACTTGTTCTGCAGAAAGGATCCGGTCATCCTGGCGAAGTCCCAAAGGGCTGGTATCGAAAGATCGAGTCAGCGAATAGGCGGAAGATAAAGGTTACATACATCGAGGCTAGCCACTGTCCCACGCTCAGGGTTGCAAAAGAGACGTTAATTAAATTCTGAGTTTCAGGGAGAAGGCGCTTTGGGGGTAACGTCGATCACATAGTCTTTGTTAATTTCGAACGAAAGGGAGCTAAAGGGGTGGGTATTTGATGTAATGGTTAGATTCCACCCTTATCCGACAACCCCTTTCCCTTAATACAATGCGGGTTTTCATGGAAACTTGACGGTTTGGTGGAACAACCTGGTAGATTCATCTGATTTTATGCGAACACCCCATTCATATAAAGAAGAGTCTTGCCATGCCACTGCTGTCATAATAAGCATCCGCCTTCCGGCCACCTCCTGACTGCCAAGAAACACCAGAAAATGCATTAACACAATCAGGATGACGCACCGATATTGGCTGTTGCACAGCGGTTTCGGAGCCGAATTTAGATATTCAATGCAAAAATTGGTACATTAGCTAGAGTGAAGCTTTAAGTCGGCGCAACCCCCTATTTATACCGAAGAAAGCTGAGCTATACGGAACAACATTCTCAATCCTGCCGCACTTTTCCGAGGACGTCGATATTCCCCACCATCTTAAGTGTCCCGTTCATCGTCCCGAACGGCATAACCGTCGTGAGCCGCAGCAGCACCCGCCCGCGCGCCCCTCCAGATGACCGGCCGCGACGAATTCCTTGCTGCTCATCACCTTCTCAATCGCCTCCTAGGCCGGCTCGTAGATGGAGCCCTCGGGCAGGGCGGCGTCCGCGGTCTCCAGATTGTTTTTGAGGAGGTTCGACTTCACGGCCCCGGTCTTCGGCTCGACGACCCTGATGCCGAAGCGCGTTAACTTTAGCCGCCGCGCGTCGGAGAACACCGCTACCGCGCCTTGAGACGTGTTCTAGTCCAATTACCACGGGGCATTTGTGACAGGCGTGACGGACTTCTTGTTCACGATCATCCCCTTCGACTTGAGCAAAAGCGGCAGGAAGGCCTACGTAACAGCAAGGTAGGAGTAAAATTATCAAGACTTGCGAAGGAAGTCTTCGTATTCCAAAAAAAGCAATTTTGAGACTCATACCTGAATTGCTTTGTCTTAGAAATCTAGGTGAGCTCAGAGCTTCATGGATAATCACTCCTGGTCGCCAGATCCCCCCAAGCTGGTTACTGGGGCGAACCATCGCCCCAACGGGAGAATCCAGGAAACTTTACGATCAGTCAATGTGCTTGACGGAAACGCTTTAAAATAGACCGGCCTTAAACGCTGTAAAGCTTCTATTGACGGTAGCAGACGTTTGCTGCTAACACATTCTCAGTTACGAGCCCAGATAATAAAGTAGGTAAGATAAGATGTTGCCTAGTCCCTTGTCAAATGGTATTAGTAGCAGCATAGTGAAAGAGGTAATAATAACTATACCGTAAAGTAATACCCTGTGTTACATTCCGCTTTTATTCTTATACGGCTATAATTTAGGCAAAAGTTTATCTCTTATATTACTTCTTAGCGATATCGAGTTAAATTCATACCTTTAACTTGACCAAGTTGTTGTTTATAAAGCCTTTCTAAATGTGAAAATAGACTTATTAGAGTTACAAACTATATTATAAAACATTGAGGCCAGAGTTTCATATCCGGCAAAGGAAAGTTAATAGAGAAAAATAAAGACGGAAACAAGAATAACATGAGTTGAAAGGAGTGAAGAGCGGCATGCTAGTAAAGTATTCTATCAGACGCTTCAATCTTTAGTGACTGCAGTAGGAGATGAGCGGGAGAATAAATTTTGGGAAACCAAATTCCATTATCGTATTATGACGAGAGGCAGTCTTAACGGTGCGAACAACAGATGCTCTTCGCTCGTGTCCGTACGCACGTATACTATATACTATGGTAAATTGTCTAGAGCCAAGCCTTCTCAAATAAGCGACATCCTGGCAAAGTCGAAAAGATCGATACGCTACCCTACTCCAGGGGTCACTTACCTCATCAGTTACCCTACTTATATACCAGAGACAGGATTTTATAATACGACAGGGACGATGCTGACAATAGGCAAGTTACGGCCGATCGAAATGACGGATACGGCCTCAACCACATTCGGATTTTATTAATAGGATGATGGGCGCATAGCTCTACCACCTCTTGGGCGCCTGTGCACCACCCGACGAAAACGTCTTCGTCAAGACATGCGCGCGTGACCTCTCCCTCTCCCTCTCGAACTTCGCCAGCCCGACCTTATCGGTGACAGGCACGGCGTTGATGACGTTATCGAAGGCGTCATCACCGCTCTCTTCACCGTTGTCCGAGTCCGGCTCGGCGTCTGAGTCCACCCGGTACCGCTGCGGCGGGGGTGGGGGTATGGCTAGCGGTTTCTTCTCATCTTCTTCTTCCGGGTTAGCGTTGGAAAACGGCCTCGACGCCAGGACCTTGCGGCGGAGCTCGGCCATCTCCGCGTCGGAGTCACCATCCTCGTCGTCTGATACGTCGAAGGGGTCTTTTCCGTTTTCTTTATTGGCATCGTTTTGTGGAGCTTCGCCTGGTTTCGGCCATTGGGCTGGCTTCTTGCCGAGGTATATGCCGTCTAGACTGTCGTCGTCTTTAGCACCCTCTTTTTTTTCGTCATCCTCATCTCCGTCTTCTTCCTCGTCGCTGTCCACCGTTACCCTCCGATTCACGTTCCCGCCCTTCCATAGGTCGTCGTCGTCCTCGTTCTCCCTACTCTCGGCATGCTCTCTCTCCAGGCGCTCCATCCACTCGGTCTCCGTCCTCTTGATCTCCTCCTCGTCGGCGCACGCGGCGTACCTCCTGAGCAGCTTCGAGTTGATAGCGAGGAACGACTCGCCGTAGTTGAACGGCCGCAGCACGTCCTCGGCCCACTCGGGGTGCCCGCAGATGTAGAAGGCGGCGGCTAGGGCCTCGACGCAGTTCAGCCGGAACGGCTTGCCGTAGTTGACGGAGTTGGCGGCGACGAGGTACGGCAGCAGCCTCTCGCAGCGCCCGCCGACCTTGCTCCACTGGACCTCCTTGGTGCGCGCCCACGAGCACTCGACGACGGCGGCGCCGTACTGCTCCATCAGTTCCCGGTCGGCCGGCGACAGCGTGTGCTTGCCGTTCGGCGTGATGATGACGCCGTTGTGGCGCTGGCCCACGTGCAGGTCGCGCATTAGCCCCAGGCGGATCAGCTTCTTGCCAGAGCATCGCTTCGGGTCGCAGTGGTTCAGGTCCCAGCACGCGGCCTTGAAGGCCGGCCGCGAGGAGGAGCCGGCGTCGGCAGGGTTCTCGCCGCCATCGTCGCCATCGCCGCCGTTGGTGGGGCGCGGGGGGCGATTTTGTCGCGGAGGGCCATGGTGGCTCTTTCCGCCCCGGGAGAACTTGTCTTTCTTATGGCGCACCATGTTGTGGAATTGAGGGTACTCTGAATGGAGCTCAAATGGGCTGGATTGCGGCAGCCCAGGTAGGGCTTTTTCAAAAGGGACGGGAAGAAAGAACAAGCGCCTCCAATAGTCGCAAAATTGTCAAAGGAATGGTGACTTGAATGGGAAGTGACGTTTGCCGCATCGCATAGTGGGGGAGTCTTATCGCGCTGATAAGAGAAGATCCCCGGCTCCTCCCATTTTGTACCTAAGTACCTAATCATGTTCTTGTACAAGTAACAAGTACCCACCTATGAGGTATGTAGGTATGTAGGTACCGACTGGAAACTGGAAGAGTAGCGTGGAACATTAGAAGCTCCAGGTGCCCTAGGTGGTCTGTGCCATTACCTGTCCAGCGGCCCCCTTTGCCAACATTTGAACCCCTGTCCCCTCAAAATTGGATACTTGTGCCTCCCGCAGAATGACAGCCGCGCTTGAGGCAGTTGAGTGTCCAATAAGTGACATACTTACTCAGTTGCCTACTACAACCGGTAACTTACCAGGGTGTACTTACCTCTGGCCAACAACCCAATTTCCACAGCTTCTTCTGTCGCATACATTCACCTCCTTTGGTGACGATGTCTATGAAATAACTATTGGGCAGGGCCCTTAATTTAACCGCGTACCGTCCGATATCGTATCTTATTTCCCCCCTCCTGCGACTACTACCTTCGTCCCCCTCTCCGCCAGAAAACGAATACCGAATATGGAGGCCGCCTCTGCCCGCGCCGCGGCGAGGGATCGCTGGAACGAGCTGGGATATCCGAGGCAGTCCCAGCTGCAGAGATTCATCCAGAGCGCCTGCAGCCCCGAGAATTACGAGCCTAACCTCGCGCTGAACATCGAGATCGCCGAGCTGATCAATAGCAAGAAGGGCAGCGCACCCCGCGAAGCCGCTATCGCCATCGTCAACTATATCAACCACCGTAACGCGAACGTCGCTCTGCTGGCCCTGGATCTTCTCGATATATGTGTCAAGAACTGCGGTTATCCCTTCCATCTGCAGATCAGTACTAAGGAATTCCTAAACGAGCTCGTGAGACGGTTCCCCGAGCGGCCACCCATTCGGCCCAGCAGAGTTCAGTCTAAGATTCTGGCTGCTATCGAAGAATGGAGGAGCACGATATGCGAGACGAGCCGGTACAAGGAAGACTTAGGCTTCATCCGGGATATGCACCGTCTGTTGAGTTACAAGGGTTATGTCTTCCCCGAGGTTAGGCGCGATGATGCTGCCGTCTTGAACCCTAGCGACGTAAGTGATTCATAATCTGGGAGTACCCCTATTGCATTCGGTTAATGGCAGCTAGAATTTAAAATCAGCCGAGGAGATGGAGAAGGAAGAACGGGAGGCCCAGTCCGCTAAGCTTCAGGAGCTGATCCGGCGCGGCACACCTGAGGACCTACAGGAAGCAAACCGGTTAATGAAGATCATGACCGGATACGACACCAGATCGAAGACGGACTATCGCGCCAAGGCCGCGGAGGAGGTCTCTAAGATTCAAGCGAAAGCGCGGCTCCTCGAGGAGAGATTACAAGCTTTTCAACCGGGGGATTCGATGAAGGACGGGGATGTATTCGAGGAGCTAGCAGCCGCGCTTTCGAGCGCCCAGCCCAAGATCCAGAAGATGTGCGAGGAGGAATCGGACGATCATGAAGCTGTGGCCAAGTTGCTCGAGATCAACGACAGCATACACCGGACCGTCGAGCGTTGGAAACTGCTTAAGAAGGGCGACGTCGAAGGGGCCAATAAGATCGCACAGGGTGCGCCTATCTCCTCGGGGTCAAAATCGGCTGGGAAGGCTTCGGCTGCCGCGAGCGAGCTCTCCTTGATCGATTTTGATGGGGATACTGGAAGCGCGACGAATGGTACCGGTGGTAAGGCTGCCGGTTCGAGCTCTCAAACTAGTGGCGTTGAGAATGACCTACTGGGACTTTCCCTGGGAGATGAGGGCGGCAGTAGCAGCTTCGGCCAAGGCGGTGGAATTTCGCTAGGTTTCGGCTCAAACCAAAGTACGTCCGTTACACTCCCAGCCCCGTTTGGGCAACTCGGTCAGCAAGACAGGGTTGCCGATATGAGGGCGTGGGAGGCAACCCTCTCCTGTTGGCTCATTTCTTATGGCTAACCTGTCTCTAGATATACCCGGTCCTGCATTGTTATCATCCGTTACGCAGAGCAGCACCGCTGGAGGTGCGGGCATGTCATCTCCCACCCCTCCACCCCCTTTCTCCCTTTTTTCAGGTTTTGTTTCTCAGCCGTCGGCATCGCAATCGAATTCGCCACAACCACCTATATCACAGCAATCTGCGTTCTCACAACCGCCGCCACCGCAGCGGAAACCGGTTGACCCCTTCGCCGCCCTGGCGTCTTCTCAGCTCTCCTCTTCTAAACCATCCACACCTCAGCCGGCCACCATCACCGCCGCACCCCCCGCCCCTCCTGCTGGCACGAATGATGACGATGAATGGTCATTCTCATCGGCGCTGCCGCCGGAGGCGCCCTCGCTCCCCACGGAGCACAAGACCATGGTTAAAGACCATCCGCTGCAGATCGACCTGCAAGCTCGCAGGTCCCCGCAGAACCAGAACGCTATCGCGCTACTCTTCGCCTTCTCGAATAACACTCCCCAGCCTATCAGCGACCTGCACTTCCAGCTCGCCGTGACGAAGGTAAGCTCTCTCCCCCCGTTCTTCAACTCCGATGGCCCCCCTTTTTACCCGGCTCACTAAACTCACACCGCCCTCCTAACTTCACCCCACCTCTCCATTCCTGCTCAACCCCGTCTCTCTACAGGTGACCACGGACCACTGACAAGAAAACACAGGGTTACACCCTCCAGCTCCAACCGCAGACCGGCCGCGCGCTGCAACCGAACCAGAAATACGGCGTCACGCAGGCGATCCAGGTCTTCCACGCCGGCGACGCCGGCAAGAAGGTCGAGACCATCAAGCTGCGCTGGCGCATCACGTACAAGCTCGGCGCCGAGTCTAAGTCCGAGATGGGCGACATTGCCGAGTTCGGCATCGCGTAGGCGTTCTGAGTTAACGGCAGGGGGCGGCTCGGGGATACAGACAGGCGACCGGCAAGGGGGCCGGATGGAGAGATGTATGAGGATGTGATAGAGGAGCGCGGTTCTCTGCAACGCGGCGGGATGTAGAAATGACGTGGATGAGGGGGGTCTAAGCGTATGGAAAGGAGGTAGTGAAGTATACCGCATGCATATAGGCAACTTGGTGTTCGCCGGCGTAAAGCGGGATCGAAGTTTTGTGCTTGCGTAGAGTTCGTGATCGAGATGAATAAGACGTCCGGGAGGGGACTGACTGGCGATTTTCATATACCTGCCGTTGCTATCTACCTTTACATATGCATAGGCTGCTTGATTGGTGCTAAATTGTGTAATGTGTTTGCAATATAGTAGCTGGGCTAGTGTACATACAGGGTGTTATATTATATATTGTTTGATTTGCGTTGAGAGCTAATAACAGATCAGTGGGCGTGGTAATTATAACTTATATGGCGCCGATACTTCTGTCACGTAGCTGGGTGTGCTATAGCAGACCAAATAAGGAAAGACCCCCTTTTGATAAGCACGCGACCGCGCAAGTGAGGCAGAAGACGAAAGTCAAAAGATGTAGCGGATCCTGCGACGGTCACCGAAGAGGTAGTCACTGTTAGAGTAAAGGGTATGACGACCCCCACCACTCGTGTATATATATCTATATGTAACACCCCAAGCCTCAAGGCTGGTTATCTAGAATGGAATCCAACGGGTGTTCAACTTATCTTTGACAGTCACCAACCGCGACGTCAGAACCCAGCTGAGGTTGCAGTTCCTTGGTTCAAGCGTAAGAAAAGAGCATTCAGTGTCTTCAGCATCATCTCACACGCGGAATATTCCGGGTCCCTCCCAGGCGGGATTGACCTAGCAGATCTCGTAGAAATACATGTGTAACCATATAATGCTTGAGCTAAAAAGACAGTTCGAGCGCCCTATCTTATGCCGTAATCCAATAGATCTTCGGTACGCCATGACCTCGCTAGACTTCTCTGCCGAGATGTTAACTGCCTCAGCATGTCATTTCAAACAACGTGGTAGCGTTGGCCTCAGCCACGGCGCTCGGATCCATGACCCAAACCCGAATCCCAATACCCCCATTCGGATGGCCAGGAAGTACGGGGCAAAGCTGCTTCGGGCTTATGGTTGTATATCCGAGAGTTTCACCTTGGAATGATTCCTTGAGCCAGGGAGTAAATATAGCAGGGCCCTTCTTTGCCCCTGTGATCTACCGGAGGAAGCCCAGTTCACGCATATAGAGAGGGGCGTCGGCCCGGATATATGGAAAAAGACAGGTATTAACGACCATCTATTCACTACCCACACGAAGAGACTTACCTGCTAGGCTGCTTCTTCTACTTTTTCAATCTGTACTTGGCCCTTTTCCTCTGATACCTCGGGTCCTATGATTTAAGCTTGAAAACAGTGGCATGTTTTCGGTTGCATCGTATTTAAGCACGGTGTAAGGCTGCAACCTCTTGCCTACAGAAGAAGCTTATATTGGGCCATTTTTATCAGTTCCTGTCCCTAGGAGCGTGGATTTCAACGGCAACGTATGACAGTGTTTTATGTACATGGAATGACCCAGTCCAACTTTCCAATATCTCAACAGCTAGGACGTACTCCGTCTTTGTCAGCGTTCTGATCTGCCGAAGCCGTCTGAATTATCTGGGCTGGGAGGTCCTTAGAAACCACGCTCGATTCTCGTTGTATTGAATTTCAATTCCTCAAGCAATGGCGAGGTACACACTTATAACGATCTCTCCTGTTGCAACACGGCCCGGTCTTTTCTACCTCTTAGCTCGTGGGTGTCGTCGGGTTGGCTCCAACCCGCAGTGTTCTTCTCAGGGAACGCGAAGTAAGGATGGCCAATCATGAGACAATATATAGTGATTATAACCACTCTAAGAGACAGGTTAGCGTAAGGCACGGGATGTTCGGCAGTTCCGAACGAGGACATGGAGTATAACTTACACTCCCTCGATCCCGATAAATGGAGCCTCCTGTCTCATAGCATCTCCAGTGAAACCTTCGCGTAGTTCATAAACTCGATACGCTGATCGAATAACCATCAATAATGTAGCCAGTGCTAAAAAGCCCACGAAAGCTTTAATACGCCAATTCAGCTCAGGCCTGTGGCTGGTACGGGTGTAACGGATATAGCGGATGAGGTAGTCGGTAAAGAAGATAAGGAACATCGTAAGAGCGAAAAGCTGGAATGCGAGCCCGAATAGCGCTAAGTTTACCCCCAGCTGGGTTTCTCCACGAGACCGAGCCGACATACCCGTACCTACGGCCTGGAAGATGATAGAAAACAAATCGCACGGGATAAGAACCCAATAGATAGTTTTCGGCCGGAGGCGGGACAAATCAGGTGACAAATATGCGATAGTATCCGAAAGAGTGACATAAATAGCCGCACAATACCAAACTGGAGCGACGCCTACGCCGACTTTGAATAGTTTAAGTTAGCATGGAAGATGAGAAAATACGGATCGGTTAACATACGTAACTGAACCATAAAGGCAATAAAGTTAAACGGGTTACCGTGCATTATAATGCGTCCTATGTAACCGATAACAGCAGATATACAGCCTACGTCGACGCATGTCATAAAAAACCAGTTGCGGCCCTTAACGCCCATCCAGGTATGCACGATAAACGCAATACCAAAAAGTATAGCGAATGCAATATTGGCCCCGAAGTTCGGAAGGTAACCGTATACACTATACACAACCGGACATAAATCCAAAGTGCAGTTCGCGTTAGGGCCGAAGACGACGATGTAAGGCGGCAGGGGCGGCGGAGGCCCAGAACCTGAAGGCATTTCGGCCATGTTTGAGGTCTAAGACGCAAAGATTAGTGCAGTTGGGATTGAAAGATTGTGTGTTAATCCGGTGGCACTTTGTGAATTGACCGTCCCCGATGTCATATACGAATGATAAGCAGGTGGCTGATATGGATCAGTAATGTCGCCGAGATAAACAGGACGACAGATCGATTCCGCAGTAGTCGAACATGCAGTTCGTAATGTTGCCGAGATAACAGGACTACAGGTCGCTTCCCGCATCAGCAGCCTCGGGG